>JAUJEN010000099.1:600000-811692 GCA_030448925.1 Citrus cavaleriei
CGTGCCTACCGGCCACGGGTCCTCATGGGCCCTCATCTGACAGCTGGCCCAACCCGTTGGCCATCTCTAGTGTGAACTCACCTTCAATTTCCCATCCTTGGAAGCTTTGATTAAAGTGGTCCTGAACAGGCAGAGAAGGATACTAAAATGTTGACTCTAGCACTTCATTTGGTGTGCATATAACTAAACTAAAATGAATGACCAAATAAGGAGATAAATATAGTTGGAAATACCAAAAATTATTTTAAATTTATTAATATTGTAATGGAATATAAAAAAAGAATATATATATGTATGTATGTATATTGGCTCTTGAATAAATCTTGATCACACTTGGAAAAAATTAAATATGTATGAAAATATATTTTCACTCTTCGTAAGCTAAGACAGTTACGGAGTTAAGAATTTGAATGATAGCCAAGTTCAAACTATAACACAATTTAGAAACTTTTAGCAGAAAATAATAAGTGCAAAAACTTTGAACTTCATGCAAATATGAAATATGTATTTTGGGACTGGCTAAGTTACGCTCATGTAACTAATTAATTTAATCATTATTGGACAAAACTGAATACACCACTATAGGGGTGGACCTAGGACTTTAAAGAACCCCAAGCTAAATTTGAAAAAAAAATTGTAAAGTGAACATAAAATTTCATAAGTAGAAAAAAAATAAAATACACCTAATAAGAGGAGGAAATTAGAAGCCTCAACCCAAATAATATTTATTGTAAACAAAATAATTATATAAAAAAGTTGAAAATAAAAATGTAATTAGAAATAAAAACACTACTAAAGTTGTACTTTCCATGGCTTCAAACAATGGAACTCATCAATTATAGAAGTTGAATCAATAGTGTTTGCAATTTCTCTTTCAGCATAGACAACCATACAATCTGAAAGAAACTTATTTTCTATTTTATTGTGAAGTGATGTCTTGCTAAGGTTCATGGCTAAAAATGCACGCTCTGTTGTGGCTGTAAAAACTAGAAGAGTCAACACTAGATGAATTAGTCTATCAATCAAGAAATAGTGTTGCAACTTCTTTGTTTCAATTAATCATCGACATAACTCAGAAAGTGAAGTAACTTTTTGAAAAAGTGGATGAGAAAGCACATCAAACTCATAATGTTCCAATTCTCTTCTCAAAGCAAGAATCTCATTTGCAATGGAATCATGAGGATAAAATTTCTCAGCAAGACAGCAAATACGATCTGTATCAAATAATTTAAACCCATCGATTAAAGTAAGGAGGTTCCATAGTTTGCTTTGGGAACCTGATATTTATCTCTGTCAATCGAAAATTTATTACAGCATTAAATATATCAAAGTGATAATGATGCTCAACTGTAAATAATCTTTTTGTTGACAAGAACGTTGTGTGCCTTCCATATAACAAACGTTCATATCAGGCACAATAATTTCATGCTTTCCACAAAATGATACCACACTTTTAATAAAATCATCCCAACCATTATCTCGAAATTCTTGCAAAAGCCTTTTAGTACTTGTGACATAATTCAAAGCATTCAAGATGTCTAAATATTTTATCTGTAGTGCTCGGCAAAGAATATCGACATTCCAAGAACTCTTTCTAAAAAAGCAAAATAAACACGAACTCAAATAATTTCATCTCTCTATACGCACCTTTAGCTTCTCCACGCGTATCTCGATTAGGTCCATCATCAATCATCTTTCTTAGAACTTCAAGAGTTGCACTAAACATCTTAATAAGCCTACTAACTGAAGTAAAATGTGAAATCCAACGAGTATCTCTAGGCCTTTGTAAAGTTCAGACTTAATTAGAACTTGTACCAGTCTCAAGCTCTTCTAAAGCTATTAATTCTATAATTTTTTTTCTCTTTAGCGGCTTTTAACTCAGAATACTATTTGAAAGAAGCATTAGTAAAGTTGAAAATAGAATTCAACTTAGAAAAAAAAAAAACCATACCTCATGCACTTCTTTAGATACTGCAACTAATACACGTTGTAGTCGATGAGGAAAGTAATGTATATAATAGGGATATGGACAATCATTAAGAAATGAAGATTGTAATCCATTCCACTCTCCCGACATATTACTAACACCATCATACCCTTGACCTCTTAAATTTTCAACTAAAAGATTGTATCGAGCAAGAACATTATATGTCTCATTTTTTAGAGTTGAGACCTTTATGTCATCAACATTCATAACTTCAAAGAAGTGTTCTCTAATAAACCCATCACAATCAACAGATCTCAAAATAATAACCATTTGCTCTTTGTGAGATTCATCAAGTGCTACATCAACAAGAATACAAAATTTAGCATCCCCAATTTCCCTACGAATTTTGTGTTGCACTTTATTAGCATGAATATTCAATAACTCCTTTTAAATCTTAGGTGCTATGCATTGGGCATTTTTAGGAGCATTTTCCAACACAACTTTATTAATCTCCTCATTCATTGTTGCTAACAACTTGATTAATTCAATAAAATTTCCATGATTAAGAGAATTAACCGACTCATCATGGCCTCTTAAAGCACAAGCTTGTTTTGCTAACCACTTGGTAGCTAATATTGAGGTTTTTAACCGTAATCTATTCTCTAAAACCTATTGTGAAGATTGTACATTCATTCTTTTATCAATATGTCTAGATGGATCCCTTAAATTGCTCCACTTCACCATCGCGGCATTGTGAAAAGAACCATGACTCCCTTCATGTAGTGCAAAAGGACATTTTTTGTCACAAGACACATACTTCCAATTTTGACAACCATCAGCAATAAATGCATCGTACTTAGTTGACGTATCATAAAAAGGAAAGCATGGAAAACAAAATACTTTGTCTTTTGATATGGAATACTCAAGCCAAGGAAATTTTGAGAACCAAGAAAATTGAAATCATCAATTTTGCATACCATGTGTAGTCGATGGGTGCTTTTGTAGCTTGAGTTGAAATGGTCCCATATTTATGTATGCCACCCGCACATCTTCCTGTTTGTCAATGGGATAAGTTTTGATTAAGATGTGTAATCCGGGATCACGTTCTAAATAAGGGGTGTCAATAGTGGATGGAATATTGACTTTCTCAAATTTAGCTCTTTGAGAAGTAGGAGAACTTGAGCCATCAATATTACATGGAGAACTTGTCTTATTTGATGATTGACCACCCTCTACTTTGGTAAAAAATGAAAGGAGAGTTTTCCTTGGCTTGGATTTGTGGGACATTATTTCCTATGATAACATGAAATTGTATAATAATTGATAAATTAATTAATAATTACAAGCTTAATTATCATGCTTAAATAAAATAAACAATTAAAACTTGTTCATCCTTTCAATTTTAAAAAGATAAAATGACACAATAAGTATTTACTTGAAATGCTCTCTAGTAATTGTTCCAACAATAATATATACAGTTACTAAAAAAAAAAAAAAGGAACACACACACACACACAGACTCTTAACTCCAATTGTTGAGTCAACACCTTGTACTGTTGTACAGTTATTGATTCAATTTGCTTGAGTTTTACCAACAAACGTCTAGGACACAACATTGATTAAGAATATATGGACAACAATTAAAATCAAAACTTTACAAAATAATGAATCAAAATACAATGTAGAGCAAAAAAGTAAAACCATCACAAAAAATAATCAATTTGTATAAGTTCTGAAAGCATACCAATAGAAAAGGTAAAAGCCAAAGAACTTGGAAGATCAAGAAGATGAAGAATCATGAAGGGGACCGCCATTTTTTTTTTAATTCTTGGCTTTTAGTATTGTTATCTGTGAAAGTGAAGGAAAAGTGAAATAGGTAAAGTTAATTTAGTGTGAATGGCACTTTTGTAATTATTCATTGATGGCATATTGTAAATTTAACTAACATAATTGATTTTTTTTCTTCTATACCTCACTACAGCCCGGTATAGCCCACCAATGGATCCGCCACTACACCATTAGTGTTTTTTCAAGCAGAAATTGCCAAATTTTGTGTCAAATAAAAAATAAAAATATGAAAATACTAGTAGTGTCGGATTTTGAAAGCAACATACAAATGAACTACTAAGCTTTAATGCTGGTTGCAAGTGAAAGGGGAAAAAAGAACTTGAAAACTGTGGAAGGCGAGAAAAATCAAAGTCACAAATTTAGACTCAAAATTTTTTAGATTCAATCAAATTTAGAGGGGCAATTAGAAATTTTCAAACATTTAGAGGGACCAATTGTTAGACCCATTATTAGGCCTTGTGGACTATGGGGACGTAAATATTTCCACGCAGACAAAGGGTCTAGTGGAGAATTTTGGAAAATCAAATACTTAAAGTAAACACTCTTTTACTTCTTCGAGAACACTCCTCAAATAGTACAACTCCTATTTTTTCACTCTCTGCAATTTAAAGAATTTGTTACTTCTCTTGATGCTTGACATGGTGAACTAGCGGAAGCGGAATTGATTGGGTTGGAAACACTAGATATCGTTCTAGATCACACTCTAGTCCAAGTATGATTAGATCTTATTCTATTCCAAACAACTCAATGAGATTTTCAATAACGCATAAAGCGAGATTAGATAACGCTCTAATCCAAATGACTCTACAAGATAGATTTTTGATAGATAATCTTAGAGGAAATTATAAAACAGGGGTTTTAGTTAATAATTGAAGCTGATATTATGAAAACAATAACAAGACCTCTCTACTTATAATAGAGTAAACCTACTTTCCTAAGTTGACTTTAAAAGGAAAACTAAATGATAATAGTAATAGAAATAAAAGACTAAGACACATATCCATAATTGGCTCTAATTAAAACAAAAAAAAAATCCTAAAACAATAAAAATTCTAGATTCTTAAATTAACATCCTGCATTATTCTCTTCCTCTTAAAAGAAACTCGTCCTGAGTTTGAATACAATTTGGAGGATGAAACTTGTAGTGTAAGATCAAATCATCTTGTAGTTTGAACTTATTGTCTTTCTCATAAATCTTTCTCAAAACTTAAGAATCCATACTTTATTAACTTCCTTGTTCATTGTTCGAGGCGATGAAGACTTCCAAGAACGAACAATGATCAAATAAATCTTGCTCTTCCCTAATAGACACTCAATATGCTTTCCAAAAAGTTTTATCTTTTCAATCAAGTCTTCTTTAAGCAAGATATTCTTTTCTTCAATGTGAATAGGTAGAATAATTTCGATCATTTTAGGTTCTTCAACTAACAGCTTCTTCACTTGTTAGGCTCAATGTGTAAATCAAGAGTATGTTGTTCTTCTTTAGAAATCTTAGATAGATTAATAACCTTATAATCTTTAACATTTGTCTTGTCCTCCAAAGAGCCATCATCCACATTTTCGCATAAATTGTCAGATTGAAACTTTAAATTAGTAATGAATTGCACATTTTCTTCTGCAGTGTTAGGCACATCGTCATCATGTGGAAAGGTACAAACTTCTTTTATCTAAATGTCTTTCACCTTAGGCCGGTGACTTGTGAAATGATTAGAGATTTTATATTGGTGTTGTGGATGTGGCCAACTTAACTTCTTCAATGCTTGACCTTTTTCTCTTTTGATTTATGATACAATTTACGATTCAATTTGCATCGCTAAAAGAATTGCATGCTGCAAGGTGTATATAGTATATGTAGTCATTTTTTCTATAATATATAAATTAAGCCCCTTTACAAATCTTGTAACTGTATCATCTTTAGGTTCATAATAATATTTACATCTATAACATTATTCAAAATCAGAAGCATAATCAAAAACTGATTTTATACCTTTTTGTACCAAACAATAATCAAGAAGAATGAATCTCGATCTCAACATTCGCTTCATACATCTCCATGAAGTAATTTTAAAACAACCTTTGATAAGTAAACTATGCCATTGCACTCTGGCCCACCATTCTAAAGCACTCTTTAATAATAGAAAATTAGGTACAAATTATACTTGATCATACTTCAGCAATCAAATTATGTATTCCTGATCAACCTTATCTAACCATGAAAGAAAATAGTTAAGATTGTAAATTCCCTCAAGCTTCCAAAGCATGATACCTTTTGAATATTTCAATCACAAATTTAAAATCAAGGGCAAAACTGTAATAAGACTGAACTTTCGGGTTTGGTGTGGCCGGCGGCTAGTAGTTGTGTTTGGCAGTGGTGATGGTGGTGGTTTAACTTGGTTCATGATGATTTGATCAGACAGTTGAAATGAAGTGGCGATTGGTGTTTTAATTTATGGCAAATGACACAATAGATAAAGGTGGGGATTGGCTAAAAAGAAAGAGTTGATGGTGGTGGACAGATTGGTAGTCGTGATGGCTAGCAAATTTATTTGGGTTGTAGTAAAAAGTATGTCGGTTGGCATGGTGGTGGTGACTATTTTGGTGTGTTTTTTATGGCTATGGTGCAAAATGGTGGTGTTGATTCACAGTTGCTGCAAGGCATTTTCATGCAGAGGTTGATCAAGTTTGGGTCAGCGGTGGTCGGCGAGTTTGGTTGTGTTGGCCAGCTGAACGATGGTTGTGGGTGGCCGTAGGTGGCGACGGTAGTGGTGATTGTTGTGGCGGCTAGGGTTTTAAAATTTTAGGATTTGACTTTTTTGTGGTAGATTTGGTATGGATGGATGTACATGTCCAAGAAAGATGTACAATTCATACAGAACCACTTTGATACCAACTGATAAGGCGAGCGTAGTGGAAGCCAAATTGATTGGGTAAAAAACACTGGATATCGTTCTAGTACCAGACTAAATCAACGTGTTTAAGTTACACTCTAGTCGAAGTGTGATTAGATCTCCTTCTAATTTGAACGACATAATGAAATTTCTATTAATGCATAAAGCGAGATTAGATAACACTTTAATCCAAACGACTCTATAAGATAAATTTTTGATAGATAATCTACGAAAGAATTATAGAAAAAAAGGGTTTTATTGAGTAATTGAAGCTGAAGTTATGAAAATAATAACAAGACCTCTCTATTATAATAAAGTAGACTTACTTCTCTAAGTTGACTTTAAAAGGGAAACAAAGTCATAATTACAATAGAAATAAAAGACTAAGATACATACCATAATTGACTCTAATTAAAATAGAAAATCCTAAAATAATAAAAATTCTAAAATCCTAAATTAACATCCTACATCAATGCTTAAACTAAATACCTAAAGGGGTATTTATACATATTACAAATCAACCAAAACCATTCATTTATTCAACTGCTACTCAAATCTTAACAATTCATCAATATCTACACTCACCTACTGTACTAATTACACCACCTTATCTACCACAAGAAGCTTTTATGAGTTGGGCTTGGATTTCTTCAAGTTAGATCAAGTTTATGATCCAACACCCCCCTTCAACTTGATCCTGTGATTCCAAGCAAATTTCTAAATTTTACAAAGTCTTCTTACTTGAGTGGCTTAGTGAAAATATCAGCTACTTGATCTTTGTGACTTCATATACTTGACTTGCATTTCTTTTCTTGTTATGTACTCTTTTATGAAATGATAACTGGTTTCGATGTGCTTACTTTGATCATGGAATACTGGATTCTTAGCCAAAGCAATTAGTGATTTATTGTCGACAAAAATCTTAATTGGTTCTTCTTATGGAAAATTTAACTTTTTCAATAAATGTTTGAGCCAAATTACATGACAAAACTTGATATGGCAGTTACATACTCAGTTTCACAAGTTGAGAGTGTAACAATCGGTTGCTTCTTTGACATCTATTTAAAAACAATATCTCTTTTGAAGAACATAAATCATATAGTGCTCTTACGATCATCTATATCTCCACTCTAGCTGTTATTGCTATATCCAACAAGTTTGTAGCCATTAGAGAATGAGTATAACAAGCTGATGTTAATTGTGCTTTTGATGTAGCGAAAGATTCTTTTTGTAGCTTTAAAATGGGTGGTCTTTGGATTTCCCACGTATCAGTTCACAAGTCAAATAGTATAAAAGATATTTGCTCTTGTTTATGTCAAATAGCATAAGTATCCTACCAAGCTCTTAAAGGATGTTGGATCTACATCTTTGTCTTCATCATGTTTGGATAACTTGACTCAACATTCGATTGGTGTGCCTATGGACTTGTAATCATGCATTTTGAACTTTTTGAGTATTTCCCTTGTGTAATTTTCTTAGGAAACAAAGATGCCTTATTCCTTTTGCTTGACTTTAATATGGAGATAATTTGCTATCAATCCAATGTTAGTTATCTTGAACTCTTCAAATAAGCTTGGATTACTTCTAGTGAAGGAGATCATCCACATGCAAGCAAACAATCCGATTGTCTCTACCATTGCTTTTGACGTAGCGAGCATGTTAATATGGGCATTTGGTGAAGCCGTTCTCTTGAAAATACTTGTCAGTTATGCTATTCCATGTCCTTGGTGCTTGATTTAACCTATAAAGGGCCTTCTTCGATCTCAAAATTTTATCTTCAAATCCTTTCATCACATAGCCTAATGGTTGTTTGATGTAGACTTCTTCTTTGAGGAATCCATTCAAGAAAGTAGGCTTTACATCCATTTGAAAAATCTTCCACTTCTTTTGGGTAGCTAATGAATTATTAGTCTTATAGTTTCTAGTTGGGCAATAGGAGCAAATACCTCATCATAGTCAATGTTGGCTTTTTTCACTATAGCCTTTTGCAACTAGTCTCACTTTATGCTTTTCAATTTCACCTTTGGCATTTATCTTCGTCTTGTGCACCATTTTACACCGATGGCTTTGTGACCTCTACGAATAGTGGCAAGTTAGCAAGTGTCATTCTTCACAATGGCTTCGATTTCTTCATTTATTACGATTCTCCACTTCTCATCTTGCGCAACTTTTTCGAAGTTGACTGGCTCACAATCAATAAAGAGGCAAAAGAGTGTGAGAATATCAAGTACTCTCTCAGTTGCCTACTAAAGATTTTATAAACTTCTCATGCGTGCCACATCTTTCTCCTCCAAAAATGATGGTAGTGATCTCCATGAGTGCTTGTTAATGGTGAGGTAGGTGGCGTTATGGGTTCTTATTTTTCTCCTACTTGCTCCTTCAATTTATGTTTATCTTCTTCACAGGGATAAAAGTTGAATCATCTGTATTGGACCCAAAATCCCATTCTTGTTCTTCATTTAAAAAAAATTACATCTCTATTAATCATAATCTTTCTATTGTTTAGATTATACAATTTGTATCCTTTGGAGTTGTTGTCATAGCTGATGAAGATGAACTTCTTGCTTTTGTCATCCAATTTGGCTCTTCTCTCATCTTGTATATGTACATGAGCTATGCTTTCAAAAACTCTTAGATGGAAGATGCCCAGCTTTCTAGTCTCCATGCTTCTTGTGGTGTCGTGCCCTATGCATTTCTTATTGGAGATCTGTTAGATAGGTAGATCACACATGCAACAACTTCTGCCCCAAAACTCCTTAGGCAATCTCTTACTTTTGAGCATGCTTCTTACCACATCAAGGATGGTTCTTTTTTCTATGTCATTTTGTTAGGGGGATCGCGGAGCAGTCAAAGGACGTTGGATTCTATTTGTTTCATAAAATTCTTGGAATTCTTTGGAAGTGAATTCTCCTCTTCGATCAAATCTCATGGCTTTAATATGGTGTCTACTTTCTTTCTCCACTGCAAGTTTGAACTTTTTGAATAGCTTCAAAAACTTCTGACTTCTGCTTCAAAAGTACATCTAAAGTTTTTTCTTGAAAAATCATCTATGAACAGAAGAAAGTAATTACTTCTACCAAGGGAGCTTGGCTTAATTGGTCTGCACACATCATTATGAATAAGCTCAAGTGGCTTCTAAACTCTTAAGTTTAACTCATTTGGAAAACTCTTCCAAAGTTGGTTGCGAAGTAAACATCCTTTGCAAAGTTGATTGGGATGATTAATTGAAGGTTAATTAGACTTCAAAGAAGCTAGTCAACTTATGACTACAAGAAATATTCAATTATTGATTAAACATAAATGTTCAATAACATATGACTACAAGAAATTGGACCTTTTAAGACAATTTTTCTATGACATTTGAAAATTTGGTCATGGGATAGTAATTATAGTGATAACCTTTTGAAATTGTAGTCTTGTCTTGACTAAAGTTATATTTTACAACCAATAATTCTCTTTTTGAGATGAATTAATTGGGCCTTGATTTAAATTTTTTATGATAAACGATCAATTAGTTGCAAACAGATACAATTTTTTAAGCACTAAATAATTGCCTTCAAAATTAAGGAATTTGGGACATTACATAATCTTTTGTGATAAAATATGTGGCTGCTAAATATAATTATGTTCAACAACTATATTTCGTAGCTAAAAAATATTTATTGAGACACAACATTCTAGTCGCACTAGCTATTTAGGTTTCCAATAATTTAAAGACCACATTTTGCTGTTACAAATATTTACCTGCAGTGACTAAACTAGAAAATAGTAGCTTATAATTTTGTCTTGATTTATATTGTTTATTGTGACAAATAAATTCTTTTGAGACACAATAATTAGTATCTTAATCAGATTTTGTTTTGACAAAAATTACATTAGTCATAGAAAGATATGTTATTTTAGGGTAACAAATAACATTCTATGACAAAAATTTATGGTAAGAAAATGTAGTTATGAGTGACAACACTATTTTGTAACTAACCAAAAAAAAAGTAAAAAAATTGGATTAAAAAATTGTCGAATTATGTAATTTCTTTTTGAGCACGTTGATTAAGTAATAAAAATAAAAATAGCCTTAAAAATTAATTAAAAATAATTTTGGAAACTAGTAATTCAAATTTTTTTTGTAACACCAGTAATTTAAATTTTTTTAAGAACACCAGTAATTAAAGTTAAAAGGAGTAAAAAAATGCAAAAAAAAGACTAAAGATATCGTGAAAAACAATAAAAAGAAAAAGGGAGAATAGAAAAAAGAAGAAGAAAGGAATAGCTCAAAAATTAAAAACTCTAGATGCCTAATTGCCGATTGCAGCTAATTAACCAGCCACGTCACTGCCAATTTGATGTCCAGTGGCCACAATCAAGAGCTGTAGTTGCTGTTAAGCAAAACTCGCCATCAACATATCCGAGAGCCAAGGTTGGAGAAAATGGGTCAATTGGTTTAGGGGTCTTGGATTTTATAAGGTTGCCTGCCAAGGCATGGAGTTGCAAATTTATGGACATGGTTGTTGAAAATCGGGTGAAGTAACAAAGAGTTTTGGTTAAAATGAGAGGCTTTGGGTGTGATGAAAAAAGAAGTAAGAGCATGGCTCGCTTGTTTCATTGGTTGGTTGATTGAGTTTAAAGGGGACAACGGCTTTTTTAATAACAAAATTAGTACCATTAGATCCAAATTCAAATGGCAGTTAGTTGGTGACTATTGACTAAGGATTAAGGAAGCTTCACACAATGACATGTGTTTTTTATTCTATTAATATTTAAACCATAGCCAAGAAATGGCTTAAAGCAGTAGTACAGAACATGGGAGTTTGTCGATATGGTTTCTCGTAAGTATTTGTATCCTTCCGAAAATTCATCTCTTTTTCTTAATAAATAAAGCACCTCGTTTGAACTTTTTATTTTGCATAAAGAATTGAATTGTTACAACTATTTGTTTTGGGAGAAATTAACAATGGAATATGACGCATTACCATCTCATTTTTCTTTGTATTTGCATGACAATTTCTTTGAAAGGCTTAAAGAATTTTGCAATTTTACAATAGATTTTTTTAAGAGAAAAAATTCTCATTTATGTAATTGCTTTGTTAATTCTGATTAATGGTTGTTAATTTTCTTTATTGACTGGTATATGTTCTTTTATATTTGATTATGCTCTTTGATGTGAGTTATTGCTTAATTTGGGATTTCATAAATATGGCTAGTTTGATTGTATCTAGTTGAATTTTAAATTTGATTTATGCATCATTAATGCATTTTTGTGGAATCTTAATTTTTGTGAAATCAATTGAGCATATAAAAAAAAAAAGGTGGACATTCTATTTTTACTTTAATTATGTCCAAAAGTAAAGATTTTATTTGGCATTTGTATATTGTATGTAGTGGGCACCTCCTTGGGAGTCATGGCTGGAACTTTAATTGGATAGAAAATTGAGTGTTGATTTGAATCTTCAATTGAATTGTGGGATCAAATGTCCCTTGTATTTGATGAGCCATTTAGCCTTAATAATATAGCAAGAATATTTATTTATGTGGACCACCTTCTAGTGTCTCGTTAAGATTGACAGCTTGTCAAGTTTCTTAGGTGCATAAATCTCATGTGATTTCCTTCAAGCATGAACAAGGAGATAAGAGCAAGGAGTTAAGAGAAAATATAAGCTGAAAAGAAAGTAATAGCTAAGAAGTTACAAGAGAAGGCACGTGTTTTATTTAAACTTTCTCTTTTCTTATTTAATTTCATTATCATCTAGTTTGCAGCATGCATCGGATTTCAATTATTATGGCCTACAGATACTTGTGAAATTTCAAGTAGACATAAGTAATAGAGAAGCATATTGGCTAAAAGAATAATATATAATTTGCTATTATGGTATTTGCAAGGTTGTACTTTTTGGTTACAAATTGATTATTTATTATTTTAATTTTCACGTGAAAAATTTTCTTTGTATATAATGTTATACTTGTCAAAATATTTCTTGTAGGATAACTTTGAGGCCGATGTCTTTAATCTACAAGGCGGAAGCATTTGAAGAAGACAATGAAAGAAAAGTTCAAGTTAATTTTCATGACAACTAGAAATGAAATTTAAATTCATCAATAATTATCCAATTAGTAATCTTTTTCATTTTTTTCATTATAGTAGTTTAGGTAATTGATATTTGTAATTTTTGTAGTTGAATTTATTTGATTATATTGTAAATTTTTAATCTACTTTTGTTTATTTAATTTTATAATTATCTATTCATTTGTAGATTCTTACTTGTCAGTATTTGTAGTTTTTTATTGTTATTATTAATATCGACCAAATAATAGCCAACATAAAAATTTTAGTCATTAAATTTAATTTAATGTAACTTCTTGTGACTATCAAATTTAGCCATAGATGACATTTTCCAATGACAAAAAAGATAGTCACCTACAATCTTAGTAAAGAATACAAGACTGTAGTGATTATAATCTGCGACAAAGAAAAAAGTCACTGATTCTAACAATTGGAGGTAATTAGTTTTCACAACTGAAAGTAACATTTAATGACTACGAAATATTATTATGGATATATTTTCAAAGCACTAAGTTGTCATTTTTTTATCATTTATGACTCTTAAAACATTAATTTGAGACAAAATGTTTAGTCATAAAAAAGTTTGTTTCTCATATAATTTTGGTCGCTAGATCCTTTTAAGACGGTCTTTCTAAGACTAAAAGCTGACGATTTATTTTTTGTCATAAAAAATATAAGGTGACTAATTTATTATCTTTATTGACTAATTTTTTTGTAATAAAATATCATTTTTCTTATAGTGTCACCATGTTATTATTTGATAGTAGCTCTAGTCCTCCAAAGTTGAGATGCCCATAACGAAGATGCCAAATTCAAGTTAGATCTTTATAACAAGTCTTGAGACACTTTACAACATCATTTTGAATATTTAAAGAGAACACTCTATTCTTCAACATTTTCACCTTCGTAATTAGGTTTCCTCTATCATCTCGTAGGAAAAGACTATAGTCTTTTAAGTGATGATTATAACATTGTACTTGAGATTTGTTGTACTCGATCTTAGATTGCCTCTGCCTCATCCTCTATTTAAGCTTTCTCTTTTTCCATAATTGGAGTTGTTGTTATTGAAATTCTAACCTCATCCACGACCTCTGTCTCGTCATTAGCTATTTTCTCTGTAGTTCCTATTAAAATTGTCTATTATAGTTGCTGAATGTCTAGAAACGGATGAAGATTCCGATTACTCTTGTCTGCATCATTTGGACTAAGGCCGATTTTTCCCTTCTGTTCAAAGTTTATATTACAAGGGGTTTCCCTTGCCATCTTCACGATCTTCTTGTGATATACTTCATTGTGTCGCTACATCTATGATAGTAGATGACAATATATCTATTTCCTTTGTTTGATCATCTCAAGTTGAAAGACAATTTATTCTACACATGAGTAAATTAATCATCTGATGTGCCCTTTGTATGTATTTCATCATTTTATTCTAAATATGTCTCAACTAGAGGTCTTGTATTTTAGATTAGTATAAGTTTGTGGTCTACTTTGAGATTTGTTGACGTATTACTACCTCATTAGAAGGTCGTTTTTATTTAATATCAGTAGCAGAGTATCAGTGATTCTCATTTTTCTGCTAGAGTGTCAATTTTTAGGTAGCAATATAAAGAAATTTGAATTCAAGAACAGTTCGATAAAATGTCATACTACTTAGAAACAAAGTTTTTAAACAATAGTTCTATTTTTGGTCTATAATTGTAATTTTAGTTAAGGGTGATTAGGCAACAAAATCTTTTTATTAGAAAGTAGTTGAGTAGAGTAATTTTGATGTGTTCAAATATCCTTACGGAGGTGGGTAGTGGAAGTGGAATGGATAGGATAGGAAATACTAGATATCTTTATAGTACTAGACCAAGCCAACGCCATTAGCTTACGCTCTAATCGAAGCATAATTAGATCTCGTTCTAACCCAAATGACTCAATAAGATTTTAATAACACATAAAGCGAGATTAGATGACGCTCAAATCCAACAGCTCTGCAAGAGAGCTTTTGATAAATAGTCTCAGAGGAAATTATAAAAAGGAGGGTGTTATTAATTGATCGAAATTACAATAATAAGATTTCTATTTATAATAGAGTAAACCTACTTCCTACATTAACCTAAAAAAGGAAACTAAATCTCAATTATATTAGAAATAAAAGACTAAGACGTATGCCTTAGTTAACTTTAATTAAAATAGAAAATCATAAAATAATAAAAATTTTAGAATCCTAAAATAACATCCTACATCATTCTCCTTCTCTTAAAAGAAACCCATCTTCGAGTTTGAATACAATCTAGAGATGAAACTTATAGTATAATAACAAATCATCTCATAATTCGAACTTGTTATCTTTCTTGAAGCTCTGAAGAATCTATACTCCATCAATTTCCTTAGCTTATACATTCATCAAGGAGATGAAGACTTCCAAGACTGAACTACGATCAAATAACTCTTGTCCTTCCCCAATAGACACTCAATGTGCTGTCCAATAAATTTCACTTTTCAATCAAATATTCTTCAAGCATAATCTTCGTGTCTTCAATGTGAATAAGTAGAACAATTTCAATCATTTCAACTTCTTCGACTTGATTTTGTTGCACAACCTTAATTGTATTATTGGACTCAATGCTCAAACCAAGAGTAGGTTGTATGTCTTTTTTAAAAATCTCAGATAGATCACTCTAATCATCTTCAACGCTTGACTTATCCTCCAAGGAAACGTCATGCACATTCTTGCACAAATTTTCAGATTGAGACTTTAAATCAATAATGAATTGTGCCTTTTTTCTACAACATTAAGCAAATCTTCAACATGTGGAGAGGCACAAACTTCTTTCATATGGATATTTTCCACTTTAGGCAATTGACTTGGGATAAGATTAGGGACCTGAGATTCGTATGGGATCTCATATTGTTGTTGTGAATGTGGTCAATTTACCTTCTTCAATGCTTGACTTCCCTCTATGTTTTTGTTCAAAGAAAGCCTAAAACTCTTAATTGCCTTTTTTATAGCTTCCATTCTAGGGTAACAACTTTCCTTAATCACTTGCATGGTTGCTTCTTTGACCACCTGTATAACAACCTCAGGATCAACTACAAGCCCAGAAAAATTCAAAAGATCATCAAACAATTCTTGATAAGCTATGCGATTTTTTTTCTTTTTGGCTATAGTATTAACTTGGAAATGGAGTTTTTGCAACTGGGGTTGGTGACCTTAATGGTCAGATTTTGTAGATGTGGTCATAAGGAACTCGACAGTGGCCAAGGATTGGCTGGATTTGCAGTGGTTTGGTTGGAAAGCCAACTTGAATTGGCAGTTATAATATTTCATTCATTTTGGAATTTTGGCCGTTAATAGGATCGATGGCGGCTGTGATTTGACATACGGATGAGGGGAGGTTGATTATGGTTTATATCGACGATGAGAAATTGGCCCTGGTGGTGGCGCTTTGTAAAGCCCCAAGTTTTGGGTTGGTGTTGTGGCAATTTATGGTGGTGATTATTGGTGGGTTTTGTCAAGTTATGACCAGTGGAAGCTAGCAAGTTTAGTGGTGGTGTTGGCTGATGGTCAAGGTGGTTGGTTTCGCGGCGATAGCTAGTGGATGCTCCTAGTTTTTGGGTTTAGATGATTTACGGCAAGTACAAGTGGAAGTTGATGGCAGGACTAGCTAAGGGTTGATCGGCAATGGCTAATGAGTTTGGTAGAGGGGTTGGCAAACGGTGAACTATTGGTGAAGAGTAGCAGCAACGATAGGCAGTTGCTAAGGTTTTATAATTTTGTAATTTGTAATTTCTTTCCTATTTTTCAATTTTTTTTTGTTGGATAAGCAATGATGGATTTGGTGGGGATGACTATGAGTAGCCATGAAAACTGTGCAATTAGCACATAACGACTCTAATACCAACTAACAAATTGGAATAGCGGAAGTGGAATTGATAGAGTAAGAAATATTAGATATCATTCTAGTACTGGACCAAGCCAACGCGGTTAGCTTACGCTCTAATCGAAGCGTGAGTAGATCCCGTTCTAACAATGATTCAATGAGATTTTAAGAACACATAAAGTGAGATTAGATGACACTCTAATCCAAATGACTCTACAAGAGAGATTTTGATAAATAATTGTAGAGGGAATTATAAAAAAAAGCTTTATTAGTTTATCAAGAGTTGAAGTTACAATAAGAAGACTTTGATTTATAATATAATAAACCTACTTTACTAAGTTAACTTAAAAAGAAAAAATAAATCACAATTTTAATAGAAATGAAAAACTAAAACATATACCATAGTTGACTATAATTAAGATACAAAATCATAAAATAATAAAAATTATAGAATCCTAAAATAATGTCCTACATCATATCCTCACTCAAAAAAAAAAGAATAAATCAAATAGTGGTATAACAGACTCTAATTCTATCACTCTTTAATTTTTTGTTTAGGGTTATTATCATTTCACTACTTCAAAAATTGTAAAATATCAAATGACTACAAGAAGTATTGTCCCTTATCATTTTCATACTATATATTTACGAAAATATCATTTTACTACTTTTTCGTTACAACAAATATCATTTTATTATTTTTCCGTTACAACCGTTAGTTGGCCAGTTAGTTGACTAACAAAATACCAATTTTACCCTTCATGATTAAAAAAAAACTTGAAGCTTATTTACAAAATCAACTCTTCCACATTTATTCGATCATCCAAGTTTCATTTCCAACATTAGGATATAAAAATGGAATCATTAATAAGATAAAATTTTAATATATTTATTAAAATAGATACAAAATACCAACATAATTCTTTTTGCTGGAATTATGATATATGGATTACAAGTTTGTCTTATTAATAATTCTATTTTTATGTCCTAATGTTGGAAATGAAACTTAGATGATCAAATAAATGTGAAAGATTTTGAAAATACACTTCAAGTATTTTTTTTTTTTAATCATGAAGGGTGGAATTGGTATTTTGTTAGTCAACTAACTGGTCAACTAACTGTTGTAACAGAAAAGTAGTAAAATGATATTTTTGCAAAGATATTGTAGGAAAATGATAGGGGACAACTCTTGTGGTCATTTGATATTTTGTAATTTTTAAAGTAGTGAAATGATAATAACCCTTTTGTTTATTAATTAACGTTGGTGTCTATGATTGAATTTGTTAATTTTTATAACAATTTTATTTGTTAAACAAATAATTTAACAAATTATATTTTTAAAATTAAAATTTAATTTGATTAAATAAATGTAGTGAGAAAATTAGTGGGTTCAAATAACCTTGCCTATACTTATTTCATTAACGGCTCAAATTTTAATGAAAATAAATGGTCTTAAAAAAATTGCATTTAAGTTGCATAATTTAATGAGTAGTGCCACACATCCTAAATTTTTTATCCTAAAACATTATCCCAAATGATATGGCATTCATCAATAGATTGAGGAGATAATACAATTAATTCACTTATATCTTGAAAGAATTGCCTATTATTCAAGTAATGACATATCATTTGAGATAAAAATATTTGGGATAACTATCATTACTCTAATTGAAAATAAGCCTATCACTAGATGATTAATATAGTAGGTTTGCTTAATACTAAAATATCACTCCTAAGTTTGTTTTGGATTTGTAATTGATTTATCTTAATTCTTCAACTCGACAAAAGGTCGTTCTCCTCGTTCCTATACAATTAAAAGTCACCAAGATCAAAACTAGATTCGTCGTTGCATTTGCTTGAAAAATAATTTTACAAGCAATAGGTTCTCATGATTAAGAAACATTTTTAAAGGGTTATGATAGCAGTGGAGCTGTGATGCACTTTGTAAATATCAGATAGATTGTTGAAAACAATAAAAAAAATATTTTTCAAGATCAGGTGGTCCATGGATAATTTCTTTTTTTTTTCCTTTTTATCTTAATCATGTTTAAACGCTTCCTTTTTAGATGTTCAAGTAAAATGTTAATTTTAACCTTATGACGTCAACAGGATTCTAACAGAATTAAGATGGTGAATAATTGATAAACTCTAGGTGGAATTTTACAAAGAAAAAAAGTTCTGTGTACTTTTGAAAAAGTCCCAAAGACCACGTAATCAATGGATAATTGCCCTTTTATTCTTATTTTTTACTATTATTAACAATAAAAAAATTTCAATAGTAATTGTTACAATCATTATAACAATTGTTGTTGTTGTTGTTGTTGTTGTTGTTGCTGTTGTAATATAACAAATGTGAAACTCTAGCTATGCAACCCAAGAGGGGGGTGAATTGTGTATTAAAATTATACTTAAAAATACAAAACAAATTAAATAATGCTTCAAGAAATTGAATAATAATAAATTTAACAGTGCATGAAATTAAAAAGATAAAGGATAAGATAACAAACACACACATTTTTACGTGGTTCGACAAAACCCGCCTACGTCCACACCTCCAATTAAATCAAGCTTGAGAATTCCACAATCCAAGCCTTCCAAGGCTCCAAGATTTTACAATTGACTTCCAAGGTGTCAATAAACCTTTACAAGTAGTGATGCATACACACACCTCTTTCTCCAAGTGTTTCCCACACTTATACTCACTAAAATTTGATATTTAATTGAAGATTACAAAGATTACTCACTATAACAGTGTATAAGCAAATGATAGCTCAATAATGGTTAATGTAAGTTGATAAGCAAAATGAAAGCTCAAGATCAGTTGTATGAATAAATTTTAGCTTAATTGAGATTAAAAAGGTTGTTAGATTTGAGTTTGATTTGGGTTCTTCTAGTTTAAACAATCAAACTACCCGTTATTGACTTTTGAGAACTTACCGGATTGTTGCTAAAATGAGGGCAGTCAGTCGCTATGCTGATGTGGCAAGTTACCATTACAAATAAAATTTGAAAACTTTTGGTCAAGTGGATCGCCGCTTGATTTAAGCAGTTAGCAACTATGTTTTTGGACGTGAAGCGGTTAGCCGATATTGTTTCAAAATTTATATATTTGAACTAAAATTTTCTAAAATTATACTATGGCCTCAAAATTTTGAAATATTTATAAATAGGTCCATTTCCAAAATTTAAAACATTACTAGTTGATTTCAAAGTTCTCAAAACTTTTCGATTTAGTTCATAAATTTGAAAAACAATTAATTTTATAAAATCATTTTTATTTACATTTACAACTTTTATATTATAGAAAATGATGACTTAATTTGAAAATGTCATGAAAATTATCTTGAGCTTTTAAATGCTAAATCATGCATACATTAAATCATACTAGTTTTACAAGAAATATAAGAATAAAGTTTGCTTAAGCTAGAACCTTTAGTATTCATCCTTAATTGCTGTTGTTTATTGAAGGTCTTGAGCATGATCTCACTTGAATGATTTTTGTCCTTCAAGAACTTGTGAGATTGTGAGATTACCCAATGTGGTTATTATCATCAAAATCAATGATCGTATAGTTGTTTACACTACAAGAAAATTAATAATAAATGACAACCACTTTATGGCAGAAATAATTTTATCATATAAATATGATGGATTCGTGATAAAATTATGGTCTATCAAACAACTAATGATGTACTTGTGATAGAATATTTGTATATCAATAATTTATGATCTGTGTATGATAGGAATTTACTCAGTCACACACAATATGATAGAGATCTTATAGTGACCGTGTTTGACTAAAATTAAAGTATTATTTTAATTTTTTTAAATCCAAAATGCGGCGTTTAACTTGTGAAATGATTTGTGAAAAAAAAATTAAAAAAAACGGTGCGTTTAACCAAAATCTGAAAAAAAAAATTCTAAGTCCTAAACACTACACAATAAAGTCATCACCGCTCTCACTCTCGTACGCAAAGGCCGTTGAATTTACCTCAAGCTCCAACTAGATGTTGTAGACACCTCCTTCAATGTCTCTGAGTTGGCTTTCTAAATCCTCAACATGGGATACTAACTATGGTGGTTGTAGAGCCCAAATATGATGTGTTTTGCAAAATTGAATCTGCCTTTTGAGATGACATTTTAGACGTTGAAGTGGTCTAAGAATGTCCAGGAGGATCTGTTTAGCTATGGCATTCATGATTAACAATGATAAGAGAAAACTTAATGGTTAAATAAACACACTTATGCAAAAATAATTTCAATTAGCAAAAGAATAGTAAAAAGAAAGAAAAAAAATCAAATCACTGAAAAGAAAGAAAAATCTCAATTCAAATCTGGTAGGTCACTCAAATTTATTTCGGTGTCCTCTCCATGTGGTTGATACTCTAGATATGGCTTTAATCTTTGACCATTAACTTTAAAAGTGACACCGTTCTTTGGGTCCTTAATTTCAATTGCCCCATGCGAAAAAACAGTGTGAACAATAAATAGGTCAGACCATCGAGAGAGTAACTTACTTGAAAATAGGTATAAGCGAGAATTGAATAAAAGCACTTTCTGACCTAGAGTGAAAGATTATCTCATAATTTTCTTGTCGTGAAAGACTTTCATTCGCTGCTTGTAAATCTTGTCATTGTTGTATGCATAATTTCGAATTTCTTCAAGTTCTGCCAGTTGTAATCTTTTTTCTAAGCTAGCTTACTGCATGTCAAAGTTGAATTTCTTGATGGCCCAATATGCACGATGCTCGAGTTCCACAGGTAGGTGGCAAACTTTTCCATACACTAGCCTGTAGGGTGACATCCCAATCGGGGTATTGAAAGCCATTCTATAGGCCCATAATGCATCAACGAGTCTCAACGACCAATCTTTTCTATCCGGCCTCATGGTATTTTCTAATATGCACTTTATTTCTCGATTGGAGATTTCAACTTGGCTACTGGTTTGCGAATGATATGAGGTCGGCACTTTGTGAGTGATGGAATATTTTGTCAAAAGAGTTTTGAATGCTTTGTTACAAAAGTGGGCACCACCATCACTGATTATTGCTCGAGGGAATCCAAAGCGTGAAATAATGTTGCTTTTCAAAAATCCTGTCACCACCTTGTGATCATTGGCTCTACATGGAATTGCTTCTACCCATTTCGATACATAGTCAACAACAACCAATATGTATTGATGGCCAAAAGAAAAGAGAAAAGGTCCCATGAAGTCGATACCCCATACTTCAAAAATCTCAACCACTAAAATTGAATTTAATGGCATCATATTCCTTTGTGTAATGCTCCCCATTCGTTGATACCTATCACATGAAGAGCAGAAAGTGTAAGCATCTCGAAATATAGTTGGCTAATAGAAACCAAATTGTAGAACTTTAGTAGCTGTTTTCTTAGCACTGAAATGGCATCTACAAGCTTGTTCATGGCAGAATGAATGAATATTCTGAAATTCATTTTCTGGGACACATCGTCTAACAATTTGATCTGCACAATACTTGAAAAGATAAGGGTCATCCCAAAAGAAATTCTTTATTTCTGCAAAAAAATTAGTCTTGTCTTGCTTGGTCCAATGCTCCGGAAGTTGACCTATAACAAGATAATTAACGATATCAGCATACCATGGTAATACTTCCACACTCATCAATTGTTCATCTAGAAATGACTCATTCAATGTTAATGGTTCTGTAATTGTGTCAAATTGGAGACAAGAGAGATGGTCAGCCATAATATTTTATGTGCCTTTCTTATCTTTAAATTCTAAGTCGAATTCCTGCAAAAGTAACACCCAACGAATTAGCCTAACTTTTGTATCTTTCTTTGTGAGAAGATATTTAAGAGCACCATGATCTGTGAAAATAATTATTTTACAACCAATAAGATAAGATCAAAATTTCTCTAATGCAAACATTACTGCTAGCATTTCTTTTTTAGTAGTTGAATAGTTCAACTGTACATCATTCAATGTCATATTAGCATAGTAAATACCATGAGAAATTTGATCAACTCTTTGTCCTAATACTGCTCCTACTACATAATCAGATGCATCACACATGAGTTCAAATGGTAAGTTCTAGTTTGGGGGCTAAATGATGGGTGATGATGTCAATAACTGCTTTAATTTTTCAAATGCTACAAGACATGAATCATCAAAGACAAAAGGTACATCTTAACAAGTAAATTACAAAAGGGTCTAGAAATTTTGCTAAAATCTTTAATGAAACGTCTATAAAAACCAGCATGCCCAAGGAAAGATCTTACTTTTCTGACTGTTTTAGGTGGAGGAAGATTGGAAATGAGATCCACCTTGAATTTGTCAACCTCAATACCTTTACTCAAAATGATGTGACCGAGAACAATACCTTGTTTTACTATAAAATGACACTTATCCCAATTTAAGACTAAGTTTTTCTCGATACATCTCTGCAGAACTAGTGTTAGATGATGTAAACATTGATCAAATGAGTCACCAAAAATAGAAAAGTCATTTATAAAAACTTCAAGGAATCGTTCAACTATATCAGAAAAAATATTTAACATGCATCGTTAAAATATAGCAAGCGCATTACATAATCCAAATGGCATTCTCCTATATGTAAAAGTGCCAAAAAGGGCAAATGAAAGTGGTTTTCTCTTGATCTTTTGGTGCTATGGGAATCTGATTATATCCTGAGTAGCCATCTAGAAAGCAATAAAATTCATGGTCTGCTAATGTATCAAGCATTTGATCGATAAATGGCAAAGGAAAATGATCTTTACGTGTGACAGAATTCAACTTTTTATAATCAATGCATACACGTCATCCTGTAGTTACTCTAGTTGGTATCAATTCATTATCGGCATTAGTAACTACTGTGACTCCTGACTTTTTAGGGACAACTTGCACAGGACTGACCCATGAACTATTAGAAATGAGGTAAATGATACATGCGTCTAATAGTTTAAGGATTTCAGTTTTAACAACTTCTTTCATGTTGGGATTTAACCGACGTTGCACTTCTTTAGTAGGTTTAGTATTTTTATCAATGTGAATGTAATGCATGCAGTCTAGTGGGTTTATACCTTTTATGTCGGCTATGACCCATCCTAATGCTCCTTTATGCTCTTTTAAAACATCCACCAACTTATCTTTTTATTTGTCATTTAGGGATGATAAAATGATTATTGGCAGAATATTTTCTTCTCCCAAAAATGCATATTCCAAAGTTTTAGGTAATGCTTTGAGCTCGAGTTTCGGTGGTGATTCTGATGATGGGATGGTTTCTTCTCTGATAGTGCTAATTGTGCAACTCTTGACTTCCATGTATTAGTGTCCATGGATGGTGCTGAGTCAAGTAAGGCGTTGATCTCATCGACTAATCTATTACTATCAAAATCCAAACCAAAGTGAGTTAAACATGTTTGTAAAGGGTCATCCCTAAGGTTTGAAAGAATAGTATTATCAACGAATGTTTCTATTAAATCCACATCAACAATTTCATCATCTGCATTGTGAGGTTGTTTGGCAATGTTGAAAATGTTTAGCTCCATAGTCATGTTGCCAAAGGACAACTGCATATTTCCAATCCTGCATTGAATGTGAGCATCAGCAGTTGCCAAGAAAGGTCGGCCTAGGATAATAGGGATGTGCTTCCTTGAATCCTGGATTGGTTGAGTGTCAATTACAATAAAATCAACAGAAAAATAAAACTTGTCTACCTGGATAAGCACGTCCTCCACAATACCACGAGGTATTTTTATGAACCGATCTGTAAGCTGTAACACCACTGGAGTTGGGTGTAATTCTCCCAGTCCAAATTTCACAAATATTGAATAAGGTAACAGATTTACACTAGCACCTAAGTCCAACAAAACATTCTCAATTGTGTGGTTCCCTATACTACATGAGATAGTGGGGGAGCCTGAGTCTTTGAATTTTAGATGAATTTTATGTTGGAGTATAGAACTAATATTTTCTGTTAAAAAATCCTTCTTTTGAACATGAATATTTCTCTTTTTAGTACAAATGTCTTTAAGAAACTTGGCATAAAATGACATTTGTTTTATAGCATCAAGCAAAGGGATGTTAACACTTACTTATTTGAAGATTTCAAAAATCTCACCTGTGGATTTTCCCTTATTTCTTTTAGTTAACCTATGAGGAAATGGAGCTTTAGGAATGTATTCTCGTGGGTTGATTTCTTCTTTCTCCTCCGATGATGAGTCTTCAACATTTACCGGTGCAATTTGATTTGCTTTTGTCACCGGCATCTCCACTTTGTTGTCAACTTCTTTCCCTTTTCGCAAGGTCATGACAACTTTGACCTCTCCATGCTCCTGTGGTGAACTGGTACTTACTTCATGCTCTCCTTTAGGATTAGGCACTGGTTGACTTGGAAATTTGCCTTTCTCAACAGTTATTGCCAAAGTTTGAACTGAAGAAGCAAGATATCCTACCATCTTCTCAAGGTTTGAAATTGATTGGGCTTGTGAGTTAAAATTTGCTCTCATCTCATTTCGTAGTTCATCAATAGTGCGGTTCTATTGCTCAATCGTGGAGTGAGTAAGGTTCTTGAGATTCTCGAATGAATCATCTTATGGTCTGGGTTGAGAAGATTCTGGAATGAATCTTCTCATGGTCTGGGTTGAGAATAGTTCTGGTTCTGATTGTATGGTCTAAATGGTGGCTGAGAGGCTTGAGGAACTTTGGGAATTGGTTGTCTTCGTGGAGCTGGAGCTGCTGGTCCATTCTGTTAGAATCCTTGAGACCATGAAAAATTGGGATGGTTTCTCCATCCAAGGTTATAATATGTGTTGGAGTATGGGTTGTAATTTGATGGTTTTCTCATTACACCTATAGCATTGGCTTAATCTGAGTATGAGTCAAGATCATGTGGTTCTGCTGATTTAGCAGTCGTTAACGATGTTATCTGTCGAGAAAGACCTTCAATTATCGATTTGACTTCTTTAATTTCTGAACTTGACTCGCCAATGTGAACCTCATTTACTCCCTAAATTCTTTTAGTATTCCTGAGCGATCGACTCTGTTGTTGGAAATTATCTGCTTGTCGCTAGAAGAATTTCCAAATCTCTGATGCACTTTTTGACATTAGCTTTCCTCCACTTGTTGCCATTAGCCATTCTTAAACATTCGGCAATAATTCCTCCAAAACGTATTGGCATTGGTGCTATTTCTCGTACCCATGATGTGGACACTTCAAGAGTAGCCCATTGAATCGCTCCCATGTTTCGAAAAACTGTTCGTCTTCTCTCTGTGTAAACTCTGAAATTTCCTTGCGAATAGCGTTGGTTTTATGCACTGGGAAGAATTTATTCAAAAATTTTATTACCATTTATTCCCATGATGTAATGCTATTAGCAGGCAATGTATTTAGCCATGAACGAGCTCTATCCTTTAAAGAAAATGGGAATAATATAAGTTTAACAATATCGTCTGAAAAATTCTCATTTAAAAGTTTGACAAACAGCATGAAAATCATTCAGATGATTATATAGGTCCTCATTTTCTAGGCCATAAAATGTTGGGATACAATTTAGCACACTATGTTTTAGTTCAAAACTCCTAGCAGCTACATTTGGGCATCTTATGCATGATGTGCTCAAATTAGCTAAGGGACTGAAATAGTCCTTAAATGACCTCTCATGTGGTGCTTGTTGTTGTTGTTGTTGCAAATCCATTTCAATTTTATTTTTAACGTGTTTGTGTGTGCGAAGTGTTTTTTCGAGTTCAAGGTCTATGGGCTCAAGATTAGGTAATAATGATCTTTGACCATGCATGCAAAGAACAAAAAAATAAATGGGAATAAAACAATAAAAATAAAGAAGAAAGAGAAATTACGGTACTAACATTCTCACGTTGTTACAACCTTACTATAACACACTAAAAAAATATGTGAAATAAATTAACTTAAAATAAATTAGTAAGATAAACATAAATTACAAGAAAGAAAAAAATAACTTGAAAATTAAATTACAGAATTTTAAAGAAGAGAAAAAGAAAAGAAATTCTTACCTAAAAATGTAAATTCACTTTTTTCTCTTTTTTTTTTAAATAAGAAAAACAAATTACAAGAAAATAATTAAAAAAAATTATTTACAAAAATTAATTTTACGAATTAAAATAACTTACCTCCCCGGCAACGACGCCAAAAACTTGTTGTGCAAATTTTATTGAACTCGCAAGTGAACGAATCTATTGTAGAATAGATTAATGGTGACGAGTGTCGATCCCACGAGGAGGTAGATTTTAATTATGGGTAGAATTAATTTTCTATAGGGTGGTTAGATTTGTGGTGAAAGTAGCTTAAATTATCCTAAAAGTTGAATTAAAATGGTAAGAATAAATTGAAGTGAAAATCTATTAAAATGACGTACTTGAGTATCTGGATCTGTATCAACATGCACAATGGGCTAAATATTCCTTATTAATGCTAATTAAATCATGAGAGGGGTTTCCACTCCTCATGAACCACACTCTAATCAATATAGTGCTAAGGGCTTATCTTGCCAAATAATAATAACCTTGTACTAGGGAGCCAGTGAAACCAGGGTGGTGTCTAGACAAGATTATTACTATTTGTCAATGAAAGGTCAAAACATCCACAATAATTAGAGGGAAAGAGAAAATAAATTTACCAAATAAAGCTCATGGCACATGTTGAGACTTCACCTTCAACCTAAGCTTAAAAGAAAATTAGCTACTCATAATTGAACTAGAGGCAAAATAGAAATTTATGAAAGTACGTAGAAAATACAAGATGAAGAAGTAATTATAGAAAATTGAACTCAAAAATGAATTCAGCGATGCCAAATTAAGGAGCAGCCCCTTTTTTGTAGATACATGGCCATTAAAAATATTTTGGGCCTTTCGAGATTCGCGATGAAACGATCTGATTTGACCGGTTTGAATAGTAACATGGTTTGACCACGTGGTTTGGTTGAAAAAAATTTGGTGTATATGCATGTATGTGCGCGATTTTAGTCCATTAACGTAACCGATCAACGATAAAATTTTAGTCCAACGGATCGTGACACTTATCGATCAATGCCGTCATATGTGTTGTGAAACGATAACATGGGCGATCTGTACATGAGCGATTTTTCCTTTTATGCTCCTCGTAAGGTTTTTGACTGTCCTGAGTTTAAAACTTATGTCCGTTTTGCTATCTGATCTCTCGTTCATTGTAAAATAGCCATGATGCCCCTAAAATACATAAAATACTTAATTAAAATAAAACACACATAATTAAATCACAAGAAACTTAAATACATAAAAGTAAGGATATTAGTAAGACTTGAAATGTAAAATGACGATTTTCTCCTTTATAAATATACACTTTCTAACACTCGGCACATCCATGCACGTGAGAAAAACTTCTCATCGAATCACTGAAACTCGAGCTCAAACCATTACCCAACACTTTGGAATATGCATTTTTTGGAGAAGAAAGTACTTTACCGGTAATCATCTCATCATCCCTAAACAACGAACAAAAAAGTAAGTTGTTGGATGTTTTAAAAGAACACAAAGGAGCATTAGGATGGACCATAGCAGACATAAAAGATATAAACCCTGTAAACTGCATGCATTACATCATCTTAATGAAAATGGTAAACCTACTAAGGAAATACAACGTCGGTTAAATCCTAACATGAAAGAAGTTGTTAGAACTGAAGTTCTTAAACTATTAAACGCAGGTATCATTTACCCTATTTCTGATAGTTCATGGGTCAGTCCTGTACAAGTTGTCCCCAAAACGCCAAGAGTCATAGTAGTTACCAATGCTGATAATGAATTGATACTCACTAGAGTGACTATAGGATGGCGTGTATGTATTGATTATAGAAAGTTGAATTCTGTCACGCATAAAGACCATTTTCCTTCACCATTTATCGATCAAATAATTGATAGATTAGCAAGTTATGAATTTCATTGCTTCCTAGATGGCTACTTAGGATATAATCAGATTCCCATAGCACCAAAAGATTAAGAGAAGACCACTTTCACTTGCCCTTTTGGCACTTTTGCATATAGGAAGATGCCAATTGGATTATGTAATGCACCTGCTACATTTCAACGATGTATGTTAAGCATTTTTTCTAATATGGTTGAACAATTCCTTGAAGTCTTTATGGATGAATTTTCTATTTTTGTGACTCATTTGATCAATGTTTACATCATCTAACACTAGTTTTGTAGAGATGCATTGAGAAGAACTTATTCTTAAATTGGGAGAAGTGTCATTTTATGGTAAAACAAGGTATTGTTCTCGGTCACATCATTTTGAGCAAAGGTATTGAGGTTGATGAAGCCAAGGTGGATCTCATTTCCAATCTTCCTCCACCTAAAACAGTTAGAGAAGTAAGATCTTTCATTTGGCATGCTGGTTTTTATAAACGTTTCATTAAAGATTTTAGCAAAGTTTCTAGACCCTTATCCAATCTACTTGCTAAGGATGTATATTTTGCCTTTGATGATTCATGTCTTGTGGCATTTGAAAAACTAAAGCAGTTGTTGACATCATCACCCATCATTCAGCCCCCAAACTGGAGCTTACCATTCGAGCTCATGTGTAATGCATCTGATTATGCAGTAGGAGTAGTTTTAGGACAAAAAGTTGATTGAATTCTCCATGTTATTTACTATGCTAGTATGACATTGAATGATGCACAGTTGAACTATTCAACTACTGAAAAAGAAATGCTAGCAGTAGTGTTTGCATTAGAGAAATTTCGATCCTATTTTATTGGTTGTAAAATAATTGTATTCACAGATCATGTTGTTCTTAAATATTTTCTCACAAAAAAATATGCAAAAGCTAGACTAATTCATTAGGTGTTACTTTTATAGGAATTTGACTTGGAATTTAAAGATAAGAAAGGCACAGAAAATGTTGTGGCTGACCATCTCTCTCGTTTTTGACACAATTAAATCATTAACATTGAATGAGTCATTTCCAGATGAACAATTAATGAGTGTGGAAGTATTACCGTAGTATGTTGATATCGTTAATTATCTTGTTACAGGTCAACTTCCAGAGCATTGGACCAAACAAGACAAGGCCAATTTTTTTTGCAGAAATAAAGAATTTCTTTTGGGATGACCCTTATTTGTTCAAGTATTGTACATATCAAATTGTTAGACGATGTGTCCCAGAAAGTGAAATTCAGAACATCCTTTCATTCTGCCATGAACAAGCTTGTGGAGTCTACTTCAGTGCTAAGAAAACAGCTACTAAAGTTTTACAATGTGGTTTCCATTGGCCAACTATATTTCGAGATGCTTACACTTTCTGTTTTTCATGTGATAGGTGTCAACGAATGAGGAGCATTACATAAAAGAATATAATGCTACTAGATCCAATTTTAGTGGTAGAGATTTTTTATGTATGGGGTATCGACATCATGGGACCCTTTTCCTATTCTTTTGGTCATCAATATATATTGATTGTTGTTGACTACGTATCGAAATGGGTAAAAGCAATTCCATATAGAACCAATGATTACAAGGTGGTGATAGGATTTTTAAAAAGCAACATTGTTTCACGCTTTGGATTCCCTCGAGCAATAATCAGTGATGGTGATGCCCACTTTTGTAACAAAACATTCAAAACTCTTTTTACAAAGTATTCCATCACTCATAAAGTGGCGACTCCATATCATCCGTAAACCAATGGCTAAGTTGAAATCAACAATCGAGAAATAAAGCACATATTAGAAAAGACAATGAGGTGAGACAGAAAAGATTGGTCATTAAGACTTGATGATGCATTATGGGCATATAGAACTGCTTTCAAGTTCCCGATTGAGATGTCACCCTACAAGCTAGTGTATGGAAAACCTTGCCACCTACCGATGGAACTCGAGTATCGTGCGTACTGGACCATTAAGAAATTCAACTTTGACATGCAACAAGCCAGCTCAGAAAGAAGATTACAGCTCAGAAAGAAGTTTTTTATGACAAGCAAATTTTGAGAAAATCTTTCAATCCAGCTTAAAAAGTGCTTTTATTCAATTCTCGCTTGCACCTATTCCCAGGTAAGTTACGCTCTCAATGGTCTGACCCTTTTATTGTTCGCACTGTTTTTCCACATAAGGCAATTGAAATTAAGGACCCAAAGAACGGTGTCACTTTTAAAGTTAATGGTCAAAGATTAAAGTCTTATCTAAAGTACCAACCACATGGAAAGGACACCGAAATAAATTTGAGTGACCCACTAGATTTGAATTGAGATTTTTCTTTCTTTTCGGTGATTTATTTTTTGTTCTTTCTTTTTACTATTCTTTTGCTAATTGAAACTATTTTTGTATAAGTGTATTTGTTTAACCATTAAATTTTCTCTTATCATTGTTAATCATGAGTGCCTTAGCTAAACAGTTCCTCCTGGACATTCTTAGACGACTTCAACGTGTAAAATTTCATCTCAAAAGGCAGATTCAATTTTATAAAATACATCGTATTTGGGCTTTACAACCACCAGAGTTAGTATACCATGTTGAGGATTTAGAAAGCCAACTCAGAGACATTGAGGGAGGTGTCTACAGCATCCAGTTGGAGCTTGAGGTAAATTCAATAAGAGGGCGATTGTAATTTTCTTTGTGTTTTAGTTTGTTTTTTTATTTGTGTGCTTTAGTTTGTTACCCCGGTGAAGTGGCGGATAACGGTACTCCGTGAAAATTAAGTCGGTTACTTTAGTTTCCCATAATAACTGATATTTTGAGATGAAGGTATGGTCAGAAACGAAATTCTAGCAAATCTTCACAATCGATTCCCATCACTTCTTCAAAATGCCTTCCTTAGAATCCATAAAGCTCGGTCCGAACGTATACGATTGCTCATGAGGAATAACATACCTGCTGACATCCGCTGGTTAATCAAGGCTAAAATACGATTGGCAGGTGAGTTACCTCCAAAATTTATTGCATACATGCTTGGTTGTGGTAAAGGAAATTATGCAAGAAAACGAAGAGCTCGAAGAATTTCTGTTACTTGTCATAAGTGTGCTAGAATGAGATGCGATAAAAAATCATGTTCTTTAGGAATGGTGTCTGATAATAGGGAAGATAAGATTCAATTCATTAGGGATTCTCCAGTTATAGCCATTATTCCAGAAAGAGCATGCACGATATAGTCTTAGAAATCTGACTATAAACGACCTTATTTGCCAGTTTATAAGAAAACTGGATGAGAAGCCTATCCTCGACCCATAGAGGGTGTTCAAGCCGTTTCTGGATGTAAAACCAGAGGAAGATGTGAGCCACAACAACTAGTTGTAAATATCCTTTTACTTCACTGTTGTGTTTATCATTTGCATTATTGTCTTTAATAATTTTATTTTGACATTTTTTTCCTTTTTACTGTTTGTTTTTTTACTCTTGAGCCATGTCTTTCTGGCGTTAATTGACATACCTATACAATTTTGTCACCAAGATTCTTAAATATGATTTTTTGTTAAGCACTCACAAATTATTTTTGAGAAGTATCCCAATGGTAGCTACTCCAAATAAATAATTTGAAAATATTTGTGTGCTTTCTAGATTTAACTATGGCAAACATAAAGAGTTCGTTGAGGCAGCCATAGATCTTGGTCGAAGTATAGTAGAGAGAAGATTACACTTAGTGTATGGAGGAGGTACCAAGGGTTATCAAAATTGGTCTCAGAAGCTGCTTTTGTCAGAGGAAGCCAAGTGCTAGGTATCATCCCAAGAGCCCTAAAACCTTTGGGTAGTTTGTCTGACTCACCGACTGGAGAAGAGTTAGTCGTCTCAGGTATGCAAGAAAAAATAACTTAAATGCTTAATCATGCTGACGCTTTTATTTTCCTACCAGGAGATCTTGCAACTCTAGAGGCACTTATCACGTTAGTATCTTGGGCCCATCTGCACATTCATCAGAAACCCATCGGTTTGTTAAATGTCAATAAGTTTTATGATGGCTTCATCACATTTCTTAACCATGCAATAAAAAACTATTTCATTCCTTCCACAGCGAAAAAACTTTTTATTTGTGCTCACACTACTAATGAGCTACTTGATCTGTTATAAGCTTATAGACCGGAGCTAGACCCCTAAACATTTGCGTTGGAGCGTCCAAATAATGATGGTAACAGTAGCCGCAGTAAGAAGTACAAATTAGATTTAACTCTCCGCTTGTAAATATTTTCTTTTGTGTTACACCACCCAAGTGATGTCTTCTAAACTCTACTTCTTTTCTTTAAAACATTGAGGACAATGTTTCGTTCTAGTTGTGGGGAGGGAATAGTCCACAATTGTGGAATCTTGGTTAAGTTTTTACTGATTTTTTTGTTGTAGAGACTAATTGTGGCTAACTTTTTGTGTTAAAGATGGCTGAATATGGAGTGTAGTTACTCTCGTAATGCATCTTCTTCGTTTAAACAAAAAAAAACAACAAAAACAACAAAAAAATTCCAAACATTTTCTTTTTCTTGATTAAGCTTTGACAATCATTTTTTTTAACTTCTTCTTTCTAATTTCTCCTTTATAAATATACACTTTCAAATTTTTGAGTCGAAGATGGCTGAATATGGAGTGTAGTGACTCTAGAAACGCATCTTCTTAGTTAAAAAAAACCATTTTCTTTTTCTATCATTTTAAGTGTAACTTTTCTAATTAATTTTTCTGCATCATTGTCAACTTTCTGGATGCATATTTTCTTTCTATGTTTAGAATAGGTTGGGGGTAGAATGTCGTTTGAACCTAAAAAAAAAATGTGTTTTTTTTTTACATTGGATGACTTTCAAATTTTAGTATTTGTATTATCTTTGGTTTTAAGTGCTGTTACGCTATGTTTGCTACTCTACATGTTGATGTCGGAGACAAATATGAGTTGCTTGAAGGATTGTACATGTCATAATAAGTACCAAGTGAGTTTTTGAGCCTATCATTTTTCTTAGAGAGTAACCCTTTTTGCTCATTCCTCAAACAGCTTAGCAGTTTATTATTGTATACACGATCTCTATATTTCTTTTGAATCAACCCTTTAAAAAAAAGAAGAAAAAATTTATAATAATAATAAACGAAAAAAAATGTGTTGCTACATCTGAAGGTCCATCTAACTAGTAGATATGGAAGATTATTTAGAGTCTTAAAAGACGATGGAAAGCCCAACTTTGACCCGTGTGAGCCTTTCTAGCCATCTTTTTTACTAAATATCTATAGTTAACCCTTTTGAGCCTTTCAAAAAAACTTTTCTTTGTCAAACTTATCATCTTGACCCACTCCGATTTGGAGTATTACCCAATATCTTACAAGTTCCATCACCTATTTATGTTTGAGAAAAAAGTAAATAATTATTTTGTCAGTGAAGTTGGGCCAAACATTAATCGTCATTTTAAATTTCATGTCTTACTAACAACCCTTACTTTTGTGTATTTAAGTCTCTTGTAATTTAATTGTGTGTTTTATTTTAATTAAGTATTTTATGTATTTTAAGGGCATCATGATCATTTCACAATAAACGAGAGATCAGATAGCAAAACGGACATCACTTTTGAACTCAGGACAGTCGAAAGCCTTAGGAGGAGCATAAAAGGAAAAATGGCATTGTTCACATATACAATACTATTCACATGTACGGTATTGTCCACGTTACTGTTCACGACACTGTTCACATATACGGAACGATGACATGGCATTGACCTAATGACGTGGCATTGACTGATGAGGTGTCACGATTCTATTGGACAAAATTCTTATGCACTGTTGATCGGTGACGTGGCAGCATGTTAGTGGACCACAAATCGTGCGTACGGTACATTCATATACACGGGATTATTTACAACCAAACCGCGTCACTGTTCAAACCGGGTCACTATTCAAACCAGGTCACTATTCAAACCGCATGATCAAACCGTGTACTGTTTAAACCGTGTGGTCAAACCACGTACTGTTGACTAATGCCGTGGCGTAATCCTGAGCGTTTGAAATGTTTTTGATCTGATGGCCATGATTTACTCAATGTATCTATAAAAAGGGGGGTTCTTCCCCCTAATTTGGCATCCCTGAATTCATTTTTTAGTTCAATTTTCTGTAATTCCTTCTCCATCTTGTATTTTCTACGTATTTTAATAAATTTCCATTTTGCCCCTAATTCAATTATAAGTAGCTAATTTCCTTGCAAGCTTGGGTTGAAGGTGAAGTCTCAACATGTGCCATGCGCTTTATTTGGTAAATATGTTTTCTCTTCCCCTCTGATTATTGTGGATGTTTTGACTTTTCGTTGACAAATAGTAATAATTTTGTCTAGATACCGCCCTGGTTTCACCGACTCCTTAGTACAAGGTTATTATTATTTGGCACGATAACCCCTTAGCACCATATTGATTAGAGTGTGGTTCATGAGGAGTGGAAATCCCCCTCATGATTTAATTGACATTAATAAGAAATATTTAGCCCATGGTGCATGTTAATGCAAATCCAGATACTCAAGTGCTTCATTTCAATAAAATTCGTTTTAATTTATTCCCGCCATTTTAATTTAAATTTTAAGATAATTTAAATCACTTCCATCACAAATCCAACCACTCACTTTATTTCAATAAAATTAATTCTACACATAATTAAAATCCACCTCCTCGTGGGATCGACACTCGTCACTGTTAATCTATTCTACAATAGATTCTTGCGCTTGCGAGTTAATTAAAATTTGCACAACAATAGACCCATTGATTGAATTCGAACCAGCCACCATGACTACGAATGGCGATGGCGCGACGCGAACTGTCAACACCCTGACATCATCACGCACTAGAGGACCGCAACTCTAAACCTTCAATTCCAGGTTTTATTCTTCTTTTTCAGCTAAGTGATTGAGTGTAATTTTGTATTTTGGAGAGTTTGTGAGCGAGTGACTGAGTGAATGACCAAATGAGATGATGGGTATGATTAAGAAGTTGCATTAGATGATAGAGATAGAAAGAGTGAAGGTTTTTTTCATTTGCGATGTAAATGTTGAAGTTAATGCAGCTGGAGATGGCAGAGAAAGTTGAGACTGTATAAGGCTACTGATGAGATTGCTCTGTGTCTGTGTTTGTGATTTTGCTGGCAAGGAGGCAGCGGATAAGGTATTTGCCACCCATGATTCCTCATTTTGCATAAATGTGGAAACTGCCAAACCCAGAAAAGGAAAATACAAAATAAAAGCAGTAATTTGGACTTTTTTTCTTTTAATTTGACAAGCAAACTTTTCACTTGGACAAGGTTGTTACTGTCATAGCTATGAGAGAGAGACAAAGATTGAAATAGGCTGTCTAGTATTGCTTTTGATGGTTATAATTACATTCCATTACCTCACAAATCAACTTTTTTTCTTTTTAATTCTTTTTCTTCTTTGTAACGTTATCTATTTTTTCTTATTTCATATTATATTTCAATGACGTAAAGTTACATATTGATAAATGTTATCTTGATTTGTATCTTATGAACATGTTCCTTAGGGAAAGGTTAAATAGAGTGGGGCAACTATGTTTTTCATTATGTTATAATAAGGTAATGATAGCATGTTCATATGGGGCAATCAAATTTGTCACACATGGTCCCAAATACGTTTATATAAATTATTTAAGTCAAAGTAATGTGTCATTATCAATTGTTAATATGCTTTTTTGGATTTTTTTTGTTTCAGTCTTGGATATATTTGTTGTCCTTTCTTCCAAATCCACGCTTTATTACTAAGTTCGAGGGCCCTTTAAGATTTTTGTAGGGCATGCAATCAAAACCAAGGTATTTTAATTCTTTAATATGCATTTACATGCAATAAACTAAGTAAATTAAATACATTTTGACATGTTAATGATTGTTTTTGTCTATTGTTTTGGATATTTGAGTTTGGCTTGTATTGATGTTCCATTTTTTTTTGTATTGTACCGTTGATTGCTTTTTTAATACGTAAATATTCATTAATATGTGAGGCCAACATGTTTTGATCTTTTCTTATTTTTCATTCTACGTGTCTATAAGTCAATGTTATTTTGTTATTTTGTTATTTTTCTTTTATGAAATAACTGATTTGAAAAGCCAATATTTTTGTCTCATATTTGCCCTCTTTTATGTGCCAGGATCAAAACTCATTGAAACTAAAATGGATAAATCTTGAATTGATTGCAGTAAAATGTCATCTGAGTATGAAAAATGGGTCGTCGAATTTGTGAATTTTGCTATTAAAAATGTCGAAGATGCTAGCGTCATTAGATGTCCGTGTTATAAATGTAGGAATTATGCATTCGCACACCCATGATTGTAACCGATTATCTTTATTGGCATGGCTTTGTAAAGTCTTATAAAATTTGGAAGTGGCATAATGAAGATGGGCGTACCACGCTATCTTCTAATGTAGATATTCCATTTCACTCAATGGACTTCAATTATGATAATACAATGGATATGGTCAATGATGCTTATAATGATTGTGAGGGAGATCCTAAGACATTTAGAAAACTATTAGAAGAGGCTGAGAAACATGTGTATCCAGGATGTACAAAATTCACCAAGTTAGGCACTTTGGCGAAGTTGTTCAATATAAAAGGTAAATTTAGATGGTCTGACATCAATTTTACAACACTGTTGAGCTTTTTAAAAGAATTGTTACCTGAAAAAAATGAAATTCCAGAGTCTATATATGAAGCCAAAAAAAAACAATGTCTGTTTTAGGCTTAGAATATGTGAAAATACATGCTAGCCCAAATGATTGTATACTTTATAGAAAATAATATAAAGGGCTTTCTGAATGTCCTACTTGTGGGTTGTCTAGATGAAAAAAAAATGATAATATTGACAAGTATAGGATGGGTATTCTAGCAAATGTTACATGATATTTTTCCTCTCATTCCTAGATTTAGGCGTATGTTTCATTCATCACAAACTGCCAAGGATTTAACTTGGCATGCAACTGAGAGGGTATTTGATGGTAAGCTCCGACATCCTACTTACTTACCATCATGGAAGTTAGTAGATAAGAAATGGCCTACCTCTGTATCTGATCCTAGAAATCTTTGTCTGGCGTTATCGTCTGATAAAATCAACCCACATAGCTTTCTTAATAGCACATATAGTTGTTGGCCGATTGTTCTTATAACATACAATCTTCCACCATGATTGTGTATGAAACAAAAGTTTATGATGTTGTCTTTATTGATTTTTGGTCCTCAACAATCAGGCAATGACATTTATTTTTACTTCGTTGATTGAAAACTTGAAAACTTTATAGGATATTGGGGTGGAGGCTTATGATGCTAATAGAAAAGAATTCTTTAATCTAAGGGTTATTTTGCTATAGACTATAAATGACTTTCCAGCATATGGAAATTTAGCAGGTTGCACTATTAAAGGATATAATGCATGTTCATATTGTGGCTTAGATACACCCAAATGTGAACTAAAACATAATGGGGAAAATGCATATTTAGGCTATCGTCGTTGGCTTCCTAGTAACCATGAATTCCAAAACCAAAAGAAAGCATTTAATGATAAAATAGAGAGAGATCCACCTCCAAAACCATTGAATGATGAGAAGATTTTTCAGCTGGTTAAGTCCATTGAAAATAAATGGGGGAAGAGCAAAAGTAAAAAATGCAAACGTTTTGACAACAATGATGGTGTGTGGCGAAAGAAAAAATCCATATTCTATAATTTAGAGTATTAGAAGTACTTGTTGGTGCGTAATCAATTAGATGTAATGCACATTGAAAAAAAAATGTTTGTGAAAGTATATATGGAACATTGTTGAACATTTCGGGGAAAACCAAAGATGGCCTTAAGTCAAGGATGGATCTTGTGGTATTGGAAATTAGGGCTAAATTAGCATCAGACATTAAAAATGACAAGCGAACATTTCTACCTCCAGCTTGTTACACTTCAAGTAGAGAGGAAAAAGTCAGATTTTGCAAAGCTCTGAAAAGTATCAAGGGTCCAGATGGGTATTTTTCAAACATAAAAAATCTTGTGTCAATGAAGGACTTTAAACTTCAAGGCCTTAAGTCTCATGACTATCATGTTCTCATGCAACAACTTCTACCCATCGTTCTTAGGTATATCTTACCAAAGCATGTTAAAAATGCTATCATCAGGTTGTGCTTCTTCTTTAATTCCTTGTGCACAGCTGTAGTTGATGTAACAATACTGGATAAATTACAGACGGGCCTTGTAGTGACTTTGTGCTTACTAGAAAAATGTTTCCCTCCATCTTTTTTTGATATTATGGTTCATTTGACTGTACATTTGGTGAATGAAGTTGGACTATATGGCCCAGTCTATCTTCGATCGATGTATCTATTTGAGAGATTACATGAAAATTCTTAAAAGTTATGTTCGAAATCATAACCTTCCTGAGGGCTGCATAGTGGAGAGTTATGTTGTAGAAGAAGCATTAGAATTTTTTGCAGAATATATGTCAAATATGTGTATAGTTGGGTTGCCACATGGACATATACAAAACTTGTCAATCGAGAAGCCATTATCTGGTGGAAAACAAGTGCAAGTTAATCCAAATTTGCTAGATCTAGCACATTTGTATGTCTTACACAACACACAAAAAGTTGAACCATACATTAGGTAATATATTCATCCTCCTAACTAATAAACTTTAATATTTATTCGATTGAATCCTCTCTTTTTTTTTTGTAATCTGATAATCTGAAATCTTTTTATGCTTTAGTGAGCACATGCAATGGCTTAAAACTAGTTATCCACATCAAAATGGCAAATGGTTGGAAGATGAACATAACCGTACCTTTGCTGATTGGCTGTCAGATAAGGTGCATGCTCACTTATCATTACATTTCACTAGTTATAACCTGTCCATTTCTTCTTATTAAACAAACAGCAAATTTTACAGACTTTCTTGCTTGGTAGGTGTATATAGAGATAGAAAATGGTGTTGCTATATCAGATACCCTGCTTTGGATATCACAAGGGCTACTTCCTTTTGTAATTAAACACTCAGGATACGACATTAATGGTTTCCATTTGGTAACACAAGATCAAGACTCTACTCGTGTTACTCAAAATAGTGGAGTGACTATAGTTGTAGAAGCTATGTATGTTGCTAGTGCAAAAGATAAAAATCCTATAACACGTGACATGACATTTTATAGAGTTATAGATGAAATATGAGTTGTTGACTACCATTTGTTAAAAATTTCTCTGTTGAAGTGTGATTGGGTTCGAAATAGTGGTGGTGTGAAGAATGATGAACATGGATTCATCTTAGTGGACCTAATCTGATTTCGGTATAAATCTGATCCATTTATATTGGCTTCTCAAGCTAAACAAGTTTTTTATGTACCTGACCAGGTTGAAAAAAGATGGTCAGTAGTGTGTCATATGCCTACTAGAGGCGATCCTAACCCTACAAATGAACATGATGTGCAAAATACAACTAAACACCCTCCGTTCACCACTGAATTACCAACTAATGAATTATTAGAATTTGCCGACGGTGAAAATGTAATATATGCACTAAATTTTAATGAGGGAATTTAGAATAACGGCTGAAATATCCTTTTACAAAGTTGACAGTAAGTATCTATGCATGAAATTCTAATTATTATTTATTATTTGATTGTAACTCAGGTTTGAAAATTATGATTGTCTAAATTGTAGCTTTTGGATGTGTTAGTTTCTTTAACATGTTGCGGGTGTTATGGCTTGTTTCTTTTTATGCTATTTATTGGCTTTTTAAGTTGTGATTTTTTTATTTATTAAGGCTATTTGTTATTTGTGTATTTCAGGTGTACTTAAATGGATAAAGGAAAGGGTATTTCTAAGGATAATGTGCTTGATGATAGCATTAATGGTATGGATGATGATTATGATGATTTGTTTGATGATGGCGCCAATCTTGATGTTCCTCTAAATGTTATGGGCTCTGACTTTGAAGAATATGAAGAGGACACGGCGGTCTTCTGCGGTATGGAAGGTGTTGATATGAATGCTCCAGAGAGTAGTAATGCGACCAGGGGTGTGAATATGGGTGCTAGGCAGAACAAAAATATGAAAACGAAGAAAGGGAGGATTGTCGTACAATATATTGTACTGGCATTCTTGCTAGTGATGAAGCCATTGAGCTAGCATCGTATCTTGGAGTCTTAGCTCGTACTTCAGTTTCGATTTTATTTTTTGATTGGCATAAAGTTCCAATGGAGGCAAAGGAGCGTTTATGGGAATCCATTCAGGTAAATGACCAAATTCTTTAATCTATTGATCTTAAAGTTGATACTTAGGAAAAAAAAGAAAAAAAACTAAACATTCAGAGAATTCTAGCAATTGTTTAAATTTTCATGAATTCTAGTCATTGTTCTGGTCTTGGAAATTATTGTAACATTATATATAGTATTAGGATTGCTTCATCGTTCATCCTAAAAGTAAAAAGCTGTTGCAATCAATTGGGCATGCATTTCGTAACTTCAAGTACATGTTGAAAAGAAAGTATATTGTGCAATTCGCATGAGACCAAAAAAGACTATACAAACCTGCAATTGATTATTCCCAAATCAAGAAACCTGTTTGGATAAAGTTTGTCGATCAACATTTATCAGATGTCTTTCAAGTTAGTATCTTTGACTTAGGCTATATGTTTGACTTAGGTTTTCTCACTTGTTAATATTTGTTGGATATATACTAATAAACACCTTGGTATGTTGAAATTATTCAGAAATTCAGTTGTGCTAATAAGGAGAAAAGAGCCTCCAACAAGTCGAATCATCAACTTAGTTGAAGAAGATATGTTGGATTGATGCAAGATATGGTAAGTACATGGTTGTCAGTTTATATTAAGTTAATTTGTTTAAAATATTTATTATCGAGTGGACTTAAATAATATGATTTTTTTTATCCACTAGTGCTTAAAAATCAGTCTTTCAGGAGACTGAGTGGATATGAGTGAACTTTGGAAGAGAGCCTGGAGAATGAAAAATGGGTGTTACGACCCTGAAATTGAGAAGATTGTTATGAAAATGGTGAGGAGCTTCAATAAAGTTAAATATTCTTTAACTAGTTTAGCGAGAGTAGATTACAAATTTATACTATTACTAATTTATTTTTGATGGTGATAAGAAAAGCTCAAAAAAGAGGCTGAGAAAGGCTCATTGAAGTCAGATGGAAGAAACGACATACCTGCACAATCATTGGGCAAGTTTCCTCGAACTGGCCATATGAAAGGTCTTGGCAAATTTGTAACACCTACCAAGTATTTTCACACAGTTCATGCACATAATAAATATGTTGCAGAGACTGACTTGCATGCTTGGAAGAAAGCAATTGAAAGTCAGCTGGAGGAGATCACCAAACAACTAAAGAAAACACCTTGCCACTCAGATGTAGGAAGTTACACATTCCCACTTGTGCTTAGCCATGGTGTTGTTGATTGCTTGGAAGATAAAGATAATAACAAGGTGGATGTAGTTGAACAAAAGGTTAGTTACTTCTTTTCTTTTCTTTTTTCTAGCCTTAGTGCATATACTATGTTAGTAGGCTTATTGAATTTAGATTTTTTCCTTTGTAATTTTCGGGAGCCTCTTAACTTAGAAAACTCAACTGGCCAAGAGAGGAAATCCTCACCTTAAAAAAGGGTAAAAAAGTAAAAAGATGCTGATGAAAAGGATGAGAGTGCACTTAAGAAAAAAAGAGGGACAACAAGAAATATTACTATAATACCAAGACAAAATCCAAGACTTAACACCAACTTGCCAGTGGGTAATGCAAATGAGGGGAAAAACGAAAGCTTGGTAGTGTTAGAAAGCCATTATTTCAAGAGAAGGTGCAATTAGTTGATGGTCTATGGCAAGTTCTACCTGATAATTAGTTGATGGTCTATGGCAAGTTCTACCTGATAGCCCAAGATTAAGGGCTACAAACCTGAACAGAAACAAAAAGAAGAAAGGTGCAGTGCAACATGTGCCGAGAAACACTAGGCACGTAGCAGCAATATACAAAAACAACCATCTAATGCTGCAAAACTTTGGCAGATTATGTGACATGTACTTGCCTCCAACTGGTTGGATTCCATAGTGGATTGATGATGATGTATTTCAGTTAGAAGGTATTGTAGCCCATGTTGGGAAAATGGAGTGTGATGCAATGATGACAATGCAAGTGATAGGAGTAAATGCCATTGAAGTATTTATTGCGTAAGAGATTTTTTTTTCTTTACACTTTAATTAATTTATACAATGTTGCAATACTTATCTAATGACAAGTTTTGGTATTTTGCATCCACTATTTCAGGTTGATGTATGACTCGATTATCCTAAATAAAAAAGGAAAAAGATCATTTGGATTCATATGTCCAGGTTTTATGTCACCCCATCCCGGATAAATACCAGACATTTCCCGTCCCAGCAGAGTAGAAGGTGTGTGCAAGTGCTTGAAAAAAGCCCGTAAAGGAAAATTCTTATTCATGCCATACAATCTTAAGTCTGGAAATTTCAAACTGTAATCAAGTGTTCTAATCATTATTTGTTCATTTTAACTTGGGTTTCATAAATGTTGCTTTGTTTTCTTTGCTTTTTTCTATTTTAGCTTCCATTGGGTTTTGGTTGTGAGTGATGTGGCCAAAAAAGAAGTGTTTTATTTAAATCCTAAGGGGCATGATGCTCCTGATCCTGATTTAGAGCAATTGATTAAATCGTATACATTCCTTTCCATCTCATAATCCTAATACTCTTGCTTTCTTTAATATATTTTCGATACTTTAACCAATGTACTTTATTCATACAACACTATAACACTGTTCTCAGCTGAGGATTGTAAGGAAAGATAGAATTATGGATCTAAGATGAGATTTGTGAAGGTAAACAAATTATCTTAACTAAAATTATGTGTATCTATCACTTTAAGCCTAAAATAGAATATATTTATAATTATTTTTTTGGTTTATAACAGTGGATAGACCCCTCAGCAACCGAGAAGCATGGAATGTGGCTATTATGTCTTGAGGTTTATGAAGGACATTATAGCCGACCTTGGTTTACTAATGAATAATGTGAGTCAGTGATAAATAAAATCATAAGATTTCTTTATACCATACGCATTGCATTGTTATGGAAATTTGACAATGTTGATTTTATGGTTTTCAATTCCATGGAAAGGTTGTATACACTCAGGCTGAGATAGATGAAGTTTGTTTAGAGTGGGCTAACCATTGTTCTGAAATCATTAATGCAGCAAAAAATGCTCAGTATAAATCTAAAACTATACACAAACATTTTTATAACTTATATATTATAATTTGTTAAAAACTATAAACAAAATGGCAATAACAGCGACCTAGCTAGCTACCTGGGTTTCTTAAACTAAGCTTAATCTTCTATTTGAACAACAACATTATTTAGAGATGAGATTGGTAATAATAGAGAAACTTGGTAAGTCTATACCAATCTATCCATGGTAGTTGTTGATGAATTTGAATAATAAGGTTAATTTTAAGGCAAAAAATAAAAATAAAGTTAATAACATAAAACAACAAAATACTAAAGCCATGATGTTGAACGGAATAGCACATGCCACTTAGTTAATGGAATCGGTTCTTGTAATTGTAAGAGAATAAATGGAATTGAATTATTCTTTTGATTGATTGATATATCATGTGAACAAGTGGTCTATATTGTGCGTTTGGTAGTAAGTTTGTATACTTTCTATTCAAAACAAAGCTCGCTCTTTATTTTCGTACTTGGAGGAAAGTAATTTATTTTTATGGGTACCATTTTGGTTCCATATTTTATTTCAGCAAGGAATTAAGTTAAGTTGCATCTGAAACCTCAGTTTTAGTTTAATAGATAAATCTTTATAATGATATGTTGGCTATACTCATTAGTGCTGCACATGCAAATTGAGTTTAAATTTGTAATGATTCTGTTGTATCTAAAACCTAATAGTTTTATTGTAGTCGTTAATTCTTTATAACGATAATGCTAGGGGTATTCATTTGATGTTGCACATGCAGGTTGAAAGAAGATGCTAGACTTGAGAGTTTTGTTGGGTATTTGTTGAAAATGGCAGTTCATGTACTGGAAGTTTACTCAAATTACGGGATAAGTTCTGCACTACAACCACTTGATGCCTTCTTATCTTGTAAAACTTGATATATTTGTTCTTAGTTGCTGGATTTTGTCTGGTGAATTGATATTGTTTGATATAACTGTTGGATACAATTGGTTTTGGATGGCATTATTAATATAAAGTGTTTTTGGACTTAATAGAATGTATAATTTAATTTTTGGTTCATATGAATTTATACTTGAATTTTATATATAGGAATGCGTAAATTTAAATGAAATAATTCATAATTTCTTTCAGAATAAATTTAGACTCTATGACAAAAAATATTAATCATAGAGTAAGTGACAAAAAAATCATTTGTGACAAAAAATATTAATCATAAAATAAGTCATAAAAAAATTAATGATAGAAAATATCAATCAAAAATTTCGTCGCAAACTTAGTATTCTACTCGCTCAAATTATCCAGACAATAATTCATGCGCGAAAATCAATTTTCCTGCCAAAATTTCAAAATAAAAAAAAATCACATTTCCCACCAAAAAATAAATAATTTAATCATTTTTTCCATGACAAACATATGACATGTAAACATTGTCATAAGTTAATGACATACTTTTTTCTATCATAAAAGAGTGAAAGGTACATAGATGATGGATAATTTCACTGTCATCCACCTTCCTTTATGATAGTTTTTTTGTGCCATTTATTGCTAGTTTTCTTATAGTGTTAGGTTAACAATCTCCCCTTTTTTTATGATGACAAACACCCCATGTACTTTGACATTTCTACTCTCCTAGAGTATATGACATAATTAAAAAAAAACCAAATATATAAACTCACTCCCTCTAAGTACATGATCCATATAATTGTACAACATTTGTAACCTCCCCCTGAGTGACTCAGAAAGTAACAAAAATACTAAAAACACTAAATCAACCCCATAAGCCAAAAGCATGTCAAAACACTTCAAAAGACATGTCAATATCTTCTCCCCCATCATCGTCAAAAATCACTCCTTCGTTCTACAAATATTATCAATAATTATCCCCCACAAAGATCATCAATCGAAAATCCACACATGACCATTAATCAGGTAACCATTTACATAATCCATAATCAATAAAGATAATCCATAAGGATAATCAATGAAGATACCACAATCAACAACTAGAATCCATAAGGATAATCCATATCAAGCCAACTATCAATAATGCATAAGTAAAATAACATCCATCAAGTATCCATATTGTTGAAAACAAAAATGCATATGATAAATAATGTCGGTGCATAAAACAGGGAAGCAAAAGAGATAAAAGAAAATCATTGCTGAGGCAGCTAACATGATGATTAAGATGGTGGCGAAAATCTGAGAGCAATGAAAATACGTTGCTAGCCATCTAGAATATGTTGCTGTTGAACAAAGAGACGTTGCTGTTCAAAAAGAAAATGATCCTAGAATGCTGCGAACTATGTCTGAAGTTCGTTCTGCTGCTCGGATATAGAACGCACTTTATTCAACAACTGCTTTAAGTCCTCGAGAATGATTTTAGAAGATAATGATGGTGGAGCATCAGAAGACCGAGGTGGAGCTTGTGACCTTAGGGAAGAGCTAAGATCAAGAAGTTGGTCAAAGGAAGCACATCGTTAAAGATGTAATGATCAGAAGGAGCCATCTCTGTGGGTTTGTTCAACAAGTTCTAATTCTTAACCCATTGGTCATCTACCCACCCAAATCCTAAGCTAGCAATGACCTCATCCCTTAACTCCTTGGGTTCATCATGAGATGATTCAACTATAGGGATCTGTTTCCTATACTTGGTGTTTTAAGCATGTGTCATCACCATGTCCTTTAGAGGACAAATCACATGTTAAAGAACACTATGTAGGATTTGAACTTGAAGAGGCAACACTTCTGATTTAAGATAAAAGTTACAAAACTCCTCAGATAGATCAGATCACCTATATATGTTCCGAACATCATCTACAATTAAATACCAGGGATAATCAAATTTATTTCTACATGTATACAAATACAACACATCATTCCTAGTCTTGAGATTCAAGCTTAAATCTTCTACAACAAACTCAATAGGAATCCCAGCAACATTAGTAATAATCATATTGGCAGTATTTGTAGAAATAAGCAATTTTGAATAGAATACTTATGCCAAATTAGGACCAATCCACTCCTTAAGAACTAAGACATTTGTCCAACCCATTTCAGCAAGTAAAGTTCTAAGAGTTTTGCCACAACTTGACAAATTTTCTAATTTATCAAGATTAACATAATAGGATGCGAGGACTGACCTTGTCATAAACCAATCGTAGAATCATTTCCGTTGAGGCAGATTTGGAAAGTGAGTGGAAATAAATATCTTTTTGCGTTTTAGGCATACGCTTATCCTTGGACTTTTCACTACTAGCCATTAAGAAATTACAAAATGTGTCCAAAATTGAACATATTTGGGTTCACAAACGTTTTAGAGAAATGAATGATTTTGAATTGATTAAATGTTCTTTGAGAAGATCTAAGGAATGTATGGGTTTATTTTGGTCAAAAAATGGTCAAAAATGGTTCAAATTTGAGAATGTTGAAACTAGTGACTTATGTTTTAAGATTTTGGGATTTTGAGAAAAGAGTGATTAGATTGTGTTTTAAAAGCAAATGAGCGAAGATTAATTGACGGGAAATTATTTGGAAGGTTTAATTTGACACAAAAGTGATCTAAAAATGGAAGATTTTAAAGAGAGAGTAAGAGAAACGAGAGATGGCAGTGATAAAGACAGGGTAACTACTTAAAGTGGGAAAAAAAAGATGAATAACTGTTGAGTGTTAGAAATTGTATATTTATAAAAGAGAAAATCATCATTTTATACTTCAAGTTTCACTAACATTCATACTTTTATGTATTTTAGTCTCTTGTAATTTAGTTATGTGCGTTTTATTTTAATTAAGTATTTTATGTATTTTAGGGGCATCTTGATCATTTCACAATGAACGAAAGATCAGACAACAAAACGGACATAACTTTTGAACTCAGGATAGTCGAAAACCATAGAATGAGCATAAAAGGAAAAATGGCATTGTTCACATGTAAGGTACTATTCACAACACTATTCACATATACGAAACGATGAGGTGGCATTGACTGATGAGGTGTCACGATCCTATTGGACTAAAATTCTTATGTACTGCTGATCGATGACGTGGCAACATGTCAGTGGACCAAACATCGTGTGTACGGTACATGCATATACACGGGATTATTTACAATCAAACCGTGTCACTATTCAAGCTTTATTTGGTCAAACCGTGTTACTATTCAAACGACTTCTTATTAGCGATGGCGTATCACGGCGTCCAAAATATTTTAATCTGATGACCATGATTTACTCAGTGTATCTATAAAAAAGGGGGCTCTCCCCCCTAATTTGGCATCTCTGAATTCATTTTTGAGTTCTATTTTCTGCAATTCCTTCTCCATCTTTTATTTTCTATGTATTTTAATAAATTTCCATTTTACCCCTAGTTAAATTATGAGTAGCTAATTTTCTTTTAAGCTTGGGTTGAAGGTGAAGTCTCAACATGTGTCATGGGCTTTATTTGGTAAATTTACTTTCTCTTCCCCTCTAATTATTGTGGATGTTTTGACTTTTCATTGACAAATAGTAATAATCTTATCTAGATATCACCCTATTTTCATCGGCTCCCTAGTACAATGTTATTATTATTTGACACGATAAGCCCTTAGCACCATATTGATTAGAGTATGGTTCATGAGAAGTGGAAACCCCCTTCATGATTTAATTGGCATTAATAAGGAATATTTAGCCCATGATGCATGTTAATGCAGATCCGGATACCCAAGTGCTTCATTTCAATAGAATTCGTTTTAATTTATTCCCGCCATTCTAATTTAAATTTTAGAATTTTCCAAATCATTTGCACCACAAATCCAACCACCCTCATAGAAAATTAATTCCACACATAATTAAAATCCACCTCATGGGATGACACTAAATCAAATATATTCCATAGATTACAATAAAATTTGTACAACAACAGCGTTTAAAAATGTGAAGCCAACTAACCGCTTGAAGAAAGCGGTTAACCGCTTCATTTCTAGAAACTAAATGGTTAAAAGTTTGCTTTGAGGCAGCTAGCCAGTTAGTTTCTGCCTCACAAGTGGCTAGTCGCTTATGGTTAGTGATTAGTGGTTAGTTGGTTCCTTTGAATTTTGCACAATTTTCCTTTCAGCCAAAATTTGATCAATTTTGAGACCATTTTGTGAACCATGCGTATTTCAAAAGCCATTTTTAATGCATCAGATGTGATGATAAACACTCAAAGATGTAAATTCAAGCATATAACACATTAAATCAAGTTTTATCATACAATCAATCAAGATAGAAAATCAAGCAAATTTGTAGTCTCAATATCATGCAATAAAATATTGATGTGAAAATGTCATCATTCAAAGCTCAAGTCGAATCTTTGAAAATCGTTCTTGATAAAGAGGCTTTGTAAAAATATCAGCAAGTTATTTTTCCATAGAGACAAATTCTAAAGCAATATCTCCATTTTGAACATGATCACGAAAGAAATAATGCCTAATTTCAATATGTCTAGTCCTAGAAGGTTGAATGAGATTTTTTGACAAATTTATTGCACTTGTGTTATCACATTTGATAAGAATATGATCAAGATTAACCTCATAATCTTTAAGTGTTTGGTTTATCCAAATGGCTTCCACACAACAACTACCAGCAGAGTAGTTGAAAGTATAACAAAGTTTTGCTTTTTACTAAATCATGAAATAAGTGAGTATCCTAAAAAATGACATGTTCCACTAGTACTCTTTCTGTCGACTTTATAACCAGCAAAGTTAGCATATGAGTAACATGTTAAATTTATATGAGTTCCCATAGACCAAGATCAATTGTTCTTGATAAATAACAGAAAAATTTTTTAACCGCAAACAAATGAGATTCTTTGGGATATGATTGAAATCTTGCACACAAATATACACTAAACATGATATCAGGTCTACTAGTAGTAAAGTAAAGATCTGATCATACCTCTATACCTTTTGCTACCAACATCTTCACCTTTTTCATCTTAATCGAGCTTGATTGTAGCACTCATTGGAGTGTCCTTAGTCTTTGAGCTATCAATGCAAAATCTTTTGAGTAAATCTTTGAAATACTTGGCTTGATTAATGAATTCCTTTATTTTTTTGTTTAATTTCAAGTCTAAGAAAAGTACTTCAATTCTCCCATCATGCTCATCTCAAATTCTCTACTCATGCAAGATGAAAATTCCTTACATAGAAACTTATTAGTAGATCCAAAGATAATATCATCAATAGAAATTTGAACAAGTATACCTTGATCCTTGTGTTTAACAAATAGAGTAATATCCATTTTACCCATTGAAAAATCATTTTCTAAATGAAATTTACTAAACCTATCATACCATGCTGTAGGTACTTATTTTAAACCATATAAAGCTTTAGACAACTTGTAAGCATGATTCAAAAATTTTCATTTTCAAAACAAGGGGGTTGTTTCACATAAGCTTCCTCCATAATATAACTATTTAGAAAGGCACTTTTATCATCCATTTGATATAAAATAAAATCATTATAACATGCAAATGCTAAAATCATCTAATGGATTCTAATCTAGCTACAGGTGTAGAGGTTTCATAAAAATCAAATTCTTCTTCTTGGTTGCATCATTAAGCTATTAATCTAGTTTTATTCCTAGCAACCACACGAAAATCATCGATTTGGTTCCTAAATACACATTTAGTGTTTATTACAGATTGATGTTCTGGTTTTGGAATAAGTTTCCATACATTGTTTCTCTCAAATTGATTTAACTCTTCTTGCATCACCATAATCTAAGATTCATCATTTTCCATATTTGAAAAGGACTTGAGTTCAACTTGAAATATGAATACAATATGTTTACATGTATTTCTAAATGATCTTCTAGTATTTACACCAAGGATCTCCTAAGATTAAGTCTTTAAGGTATGAAGAGACATACCTCCACTCCTTAGGGGAGTGTTTGTGAATTACCTTCATTTTGATTCTGTTTAGCTTGTTCTTCTTATTGCTTCTTTTGATTTTTGCCTAATAGATCATCTTGCTTCTCTTTTGAAGACTTTTCTTTTTGTAACTCTTCGTCTTCATCATCATCAACAACAACTTTCTTCGAAGAGGAAATGTTAGATTCATCAAACATAACATGTATAGATTCTTCAACAACCAAGGTTCTTTTATTATACACTCTATAAGTTTTACTTATATTTGAATACCCAAGAAAGATACCAACATCAGATTTTCAATCAAACTTACTAAGATTGTCTTTTGTATTTAATATAAAACATTTGCAACCAAAAATTTTGAAATAACCAATGTTGTGTTTTCTATCTTTCCAAAGCTCATAAGGAGTTTTATTGAGGTAATGTCTAATCACCGCACAATTTAAATCATAACAAGTGGTGTTGACGGCTTCAACTCAAAAATATTTTCATTTATTATGATCCTAACCATTTCTTGGATAAACCTATTCTTTCTCTCAACTACTCCATTTTGTTGTGGAGTCCTTAGTGATGAGAATTAATGTTCAATGCCAAAGTTATTCCAAAAATTTTCAAAACCATAAGTTTCAAATTCTCTACCATAATCACTTCTAATGCAAGAAATATCATTTTTTTTTCATTTTGAAAGCATTAAAGGCATCATCTTTATTAGGTAAGAGCAATACCATCTATACCTAGAATATTCATCTCCAATTACAAATGCATAATATTTACCACTTAGACTAGTATATTTAGAAGGTCCAAACGAATCCATGTGAAAAAGTTGAAGCGGTTTTGAAGTAGAAACATGATTTTTTTTTTTTAAGGACGTTTTGATTTGTTTTCCAAATTGGCAAGCTTCACAAATTCTTTTTTTTTAAATCAATTTTTGGAATACCTTTAACCAAATCATTTTTTGAAATTTCTGAAATCAAATCCATGTTCGCATGACCTAGTCTTCCATGTCATAACTAACTATCATCATGTAATGTAGAAAAACATTTATCATAAGTTGAAGCACTACCTATATCAATGATGTATGCATTAACACATCTTTTTTCGACAAACAAAATTTTTCCATCACATGCATTTTCAATAACATTTTTTGTTTTATCAAAAATAACCCTATAGTCTTTATCACACAATTGACTAATACTAAGTAAATTGTGTTTTAATTTTTCAACTAAACACACATTTTCAATAAAGATAGAGGACTCTTTATCGACATTACCAATACTACTAATCTTTCCTTTTAAATTATCTCCAAGTGATACTTCTCCACTATTTTCGATCTTGGTAAAACTCAAAAACCAAAAATAATTGCCTCTCATATGTCTTGAGTATCTGTAGTCCAAGTGCCATTTGTTCTTTTTCTTCTTTGATCCCAGTAGAAGAAATCTTAAGTTTTAGGTACCCAAAGCTTTTTGGATCCTTGACTGTTAACAATTTGATTCCATACTATGCATTTTTCTTAACTAAACATTAATAATTCATGTGTCCATTTCCATTACAATAATGGCATGCAATTTGATCATTAATAGATGTAGCTTTCACAAAGTAACTCTTGTAATAATTTTGTTTCAAATTTGGCTTATAGTCAATACCTCCTTTATCAAAAACACATTTTTGTGAGCCAAGAAAGTTATCTAAAATATTTTGCCCATTAGTAAATTTTTAAGACAATGTCATTAAGTTCGTCACTCTTTTTCCTAATTTTTTCATTTTTCTTTTTGAAATCATTTACAAGTAAACCTTTATTCCTAGATGAGACATTTTGTTTTTCTTTAAAAGATGCAATTTCTTTATAAAAACTTTTGTTTTCTGCTTCTAGGCACTTAATCTTTTTATTCAAAGCGTCATTCTTATTTAAAAGTTCTACATTTTTCTTTCCAAGAGAAACATTTTACATTCCAATCTTCTTTAAATCTTTATGCAATTTAGAGAATGCTTCAAATAGCTCATCATAAGAAGGAAGATTATTTACCTCATCAAGTTCATCCTCTATAGCCATAAGTGCCCAATTTGACACTTCATGGGACTCTTTTTCATCTATAGTCTCCTCATCACTATTATCTCATGTTGCTACCACAACTTTCTTCTTCAATTCATTGAGAAGAGGACGCGCTAATTTTATGTGTCCAAGCTTCTTACATTCAAAGCAAATAATCGCCTCCTTCTTCTCTTTATGATTTTTGAAGTTTTTGAATTTCCTTTACTTAGTGGATTTCTTGAAAAACTTTCTAAATTTTCTGGCTATCATAGCCATGTCTTCATCTTCGATCTCACTTTCATCGTCACTTTTTGATCTTGATGAGGCAATGCTCTTCTTCTTCTTGTCTTCATTACCTTTCTCAGTTGCCAAATCATGTTCATAAGAAATAAGTGACCTAATTAAATCATCAATAGATGAAGTATCATTGGCTTCCTCAATGGCAGTTTTCTTAGGTCTATATTCTTTTGGTAAAGACCTAATAATTTTCTTTACCTTCTCGCTATTTGAAAATGTCTTTCCAAAAGCTCCTAAAGTGATTACAATGTCTGTGAATCTAGTGTACATGGAATTAACACTCTCATTTTATTCCATTTGGAACAATTCGTAGTGCGTAGTATTTCTACTGATTTTAGACTATTTGATTTGATTTGCACCTTTATAAACGACTTCAAGTTTCTTCCAAATTTCATAAGCATTGGAATAACCTTAAACTCTATAGAATTCTTTCTTATCTAAGGCACAAAAGAGAGCATTCATGGCTTTGAAATTAAGAGAAGCTTTTCTCTTTTTTGACTCATTCCATTCTCGTGAAGGTTTTAGAAATTCTTCCCCTTCTTCATTTTTAGTTGTAGGCATGAATAGACCATTACAATCAACTTCCTATATTCCATAATCTAATGCTTGCAAATAAACTTTCATCCTAGTTTTCCAATATGGATAATCATTCCCATAAAAGAATGGTGGTCTAATAGTGGACTGACCTTTCCTAAAGGTGAAATCGTTTTGGGCTGCCGTGGATCTTTTACTTTAGATGGTTAAGTCCTAACAAGAGAACCTCCTCTGATAGCAAATGAAATTCTAGCTACGTAACTTAAGAGGGGGTGAATTAGGTATTAAAAATTATACTAACAAAAACATAATACAATTTAAACAAATGCTTCAAGAAATTTAATCACGGTAAATTTAATAGTACATGAAATTAAAAAGATAAGGGAGAAGATAGCAAACATATGAATTTTTATGTGGTTCAGCAAAACCCGCCAATGACTACACCTCCAAGCAAACCAAACTTAATGATTCTACTATCTAAACCTTCTAAGGCTCCAAGATTTTACAATTGATTTCCAAAGTATCAATAAATCTTTACAAGTAGTGATGCATATACACACATCTTTCCCCTGAAGTGTTTCCCTCACTTATACTCACTCAATTTTAATATTTAATTAAAGATTACAAAGATTACTCTCTATAAGAGTGTATAAACAAATAATAGCTCAATAATGATTAATGTATGTTGATAAACAAAATGAAAGCTCAAGATCAGTTATATGAACAAGTTTTAGCTTAATTGAGATTGAAAAAAATTGTTAGATTTAAGTTTTATAATTTAAACAATCAAACTATTTGTTATTAGTTTTCTGAGGACTTGTTGGATCACTGTTAAAATGATGCAGGTAGTTGCTATATTGATGTGGTAAGTTACAGTTACAAATCAAATTTGAAAACTTTGGCTCAAGCGGATTGCCACTTGATTTAAGCGGTTAGCTGGTATGTTTTTGGACCTGAAGCAGCTAGCCACTATTGGTTAAGTGCTTAGCCGCTACTGTTCCATAATTTATAGATTTGACCCAAATTTTTAAAATTATATTATGACCCAAAACTTTTGAAATATTTATAAATAGGTCCATTTCTAGGGTTTTAAACATTACTAGTTGATTTCAAAGTGCTCAAAACTTTTCAATTTAGTCCATAAATTTGAAAAAAGCAACTAATTTTATTAAATCATTAAAACTTTTATATTATAGAAAATGATGATTTAATTTGAAAATGTCATGAAAAATATCTTGAGCTTTTAAATGTTAAATCATATATACATTAAATAATTCACAAGAAATATAACAATAAAGATTGGTTAAACTGGTACCCTTAGTATTCATCCTTGATTGTCGTTGTCTATTGAGTATCTTGATCTTAATCTCACTTGAATTAGTTTTGCCATTCAAGAACTTGCGAAATTGCGAGAAATAAATTTACCATTGTACCCTATGTGGTTATCATCAAGGATCGTATAGTCGTATAGGCGAACAAAATATTATAATAAATAATAATAATTTGATAAAAAATAAAAAATTAAGGACATTTTAGTATCATGATTTTTAACATATATATATATATCAATCATAATACAATTTATTTAGATTTTAATTCTCCCCATTGAAATAAATAAATTAGCCTAATTTTCATTCCATATTTTAATTCCGACTCATTCCATTCCAATTCATTCATATTTTAATCTATTCAATCATTAATTGATAAAGGGACCGTAAGTATATTAATCACCCCGAGCAATGCCTGATAGACATTGAGGCAAGGGCCACAGAAAAATATACACTTTAGCGTTGGTGTCAAGTTTCTTTAGCATTTTAAATTCAAAAACGAACTTACTGTGGTTCTTCATCCTTTGGCCTTTCCACATGTTAATTATAAGCTATAATTATAATTGGTTCCTCCTAAGTTATATGTATGTAATTTACAACCCTCTCACATAAATAATAAATAAACTCACATCATTTATTATTCATACTAAATTACATGTAACTTAATATTAACCTAATTATAATAGACCTTTCAACAATTTTTACGGATTCTGGCAAGTGTTCACGCAACTATTTTAATCGAAAATATATATGGCTCCATAAACAATGATTATCTCTTGACAGTTGTTCTGCACTCGCTATTTTAACTGAAAAAGAAGATTATCACTTGATGATTATTTAATTGAAAATAATTTATGGCTCTGCTTGCTTTAGTAATTTGTCTTTTATATTTGACTGACTCAACAGAGAGTTGTTCACCTACTTTTGATAAACTTAAATTACAAAAAGAGGACCACATCTGTCATACATTAATTGGCCATGGAAATAATCAAATCAAATTCTCTTTTTTCACTTATTTTCATGGAGAAAACTGCTAAAGAAACTGGGAGAATGCTAAATTCGTTTAGGTAGACTTAATGAAGGAAGTTTAAAGGTGAAAAGTAGAGAGAGAGAGAGAGAGAGAGGAAGTGCGCGTTTACGGATTCTCTTCAAAGGTAGTAAGCTTTCTATGATTCTATCTCTATTTATGCTGAATTTCATGGGAACGAAGTTAGTTTAGAGATTTATATACTGTATTTATAGTTAAGGTTTCCAAAAATTGGGCAAAGTTGCTCCCTGATTCGGTATGTATAATTGGTAGATTACTCGTTAAGCAGAAACGATGGTGTTGTTTCAAAGGCCTCATAGATTATTTTAGAAGCACAAGGGTACCGGCAAGGAATTGTAGAGCCGGATACGTGTAGCCTTCGTTGTTTCCTTGATTCGGTATGTATATACTTAGCGTAAAAGCTTATTTAGTCCTTATATTTTAAAATTAATATTTATTTTATCCCTATATTTTTTAATATGTCTCGAAACATTTTTACCGTTAAAATATTAATACCCTACTGTTATTTTTTGTTTATTTTGGTTTACTTTTAAAATACTACCTTTTTATAATAATTTTTTTGTTTAGACATCAATAAAAATAATAATTAAATTATCAATTTAACCCTAAAAAGTAAAAAAAAAAATTATATTAATTCTTTTGCAAGCACCATTTGCACACTTGATAGTTTGCATACAATTTTTGACAATTTAATTTTGACAATTAAAAATTAATATAAATTTTATATATCTTTTAAGGTTAAATTGGTAATTTAATTATTTTCTTTTTATTAATGTCCAAACAAAAAAAATTATTATAAAAGGGTAATATTATAAAAGTAAGTCAAAAGAAATAAAAATTATACTTTTAACGTGGATATTTATTTTTAAAAATACGAGGATTAAATTAATCTTAAAATCTGAGGCTAAATAAACTTTTACCCTATATACTTATATGTATGTTATGTTTAGGTAGTTTATGGTTGGTGATGATATTTTTAATAATAGGGATGATCTATTAGATATAAAAATTAAGTTTTTGAGGGTAAAATATGAAACCGAATCTGTCATTACATTTGCTTGAAAAATAATTTTACTAACAATAGGTCCTCGTGTTTCGACAACTTTCAATGTGGTTTACCCACATGTATTCAAAACATAAATTATTGTTATGATTTTAGAAAATGTTGTTGTTTGTAATTTATATTTGAAATTTTGCAACAATTGTTTGGCAGGAATATTTTATTTAAGAAAAATAGTGAACTCATTGATGGGCTGGCTTAGATAACACATGGAAATAATAAACTAATTCATAATTGAGCCAATTACCTAATTAACAGCTACCTTTGTTAGTTAAATATTTTTGTTAGTTGTGTTGTAGAAATAATCACTATGAAGAGAATTAGTTAAATATTTAGGAAAATTTAGTTTTAAAAGTGTTGTGAACAATGTAAATGATTAAATTGAATATAATGTTAAATAAAATTTATTTACACATTTATAAACATGTATATAAATATCTTTTATTGTGTATATATAATAATATATAATAATCGATAACTAAAATAAATATTTTATATTATTAATTTTATTTTTATTTTGTTATCTCAACATAATTGATAATAATAAGTTTATTCCAAATTAATAAGGGTAATTTTGGATTTTTATAATATATATATAAGGATGTATATGGAATTGTATTAAGTATAAAGCTAATTATTAAAATCAGATTTTGAAAAGCTATTCCTTTCCTGCTTTTCAAAATCTATTGGAGGATTGGTGATTTTACTAAAGACGATTTCTAAAATTTTTATCAATAATACTAAAATTAACTTTTAAGTTTTTAAAATTAGTGTAGAGCCTCTAAAAATAATCCCAAACAAATCTCTTTAATATATGTTTGATACTTTTAAATTTTATATCATGTGTGACAGAAATATAAGTTTTATCGTTGAAAAACTAATGACAGAGGTCTTTTGAATAATTTTTAAAAAAAAACACAGGGCTTAAGATAATGCTGTAAGTGGTTGAATAAGAAGGTTAAAACTTGATGATAAATTTATTAAACTAGGTTTAAGGTTTTATATTACTTTGCATAATCTCAATACATTATCAGCTCGTGTGTGAGTAAACTGTAAAAATTGCTGGCTCTTGTTCTATTAATTTCTCTTTCTATTTGACTGACTCGACAAAATGTTTGTGCACCTCTTACTGATATTCTTAAATTACAAACATGGAAACCAGATCTGCCATTACGTTAATTGGCCTCATAAGTTACCATTACTCTTGTCGTTCGCTTATTTTTATCTAACCATCTAGGATTTGGATTCACTACTTAGTTATTCTTTTTTTAATTTTTTTTAAAAATATAATTGTTAGTTACTGAATAAAAATATAAAATTAATTATATTATTTTATATGCACGACACAAAAGATTAACAAGAATTTATTTACCTTAGTTCACTCCACAGTCTTATTAGCTCCCCTGATCTCTTAATCATTTCTTATTCTGTACCCATCAGCTTTTTTAGCTCTTTACATTTATTCGTAATCCAAGTAGAAACCCTTTTCTTGTGTCCATCTTCCCATTTGGAAAACACTTTGCTTCTCTTTGTTTTTTATTTATTTTTAGCTCCACAACTGCTTGTCCGATTGTTGTCTCTCTGTTTATACTTTCCTTTGCCTTTATTCTCTTCTACATTGTTGTCAGGATTCAAGATGCTGGAAATCATTGTTACTCTTGTTTTGGAACTTGTAAAATGCTTGGCTCCTCCAACTGAACGCCAACTTGTTTATTTGCGTAAGCGGAACTACAATGCCAACCTTGAGAATCTCAAGGCGGAAATGGAGAAGTTGAAGGTTGAACGTACGAGCATTCAGCGCAGAGTTTCAGAGGCAAAAGAAAAAGGGGAAGAGATTGAAGAGAAGGTTGAGAAGTGGCTGGTTAGTGCGAACAGCATCATTGACCGGGCAGCCAAATTCATTGAAGATGAGGAGTCAACAAATAAGTGCTGTCTCAAAGGCTTGTGTCCTAATTTGAAGACCCGCTATCAGCTTAGCAAGAAAGCAGAGACAGAGGTGAAGACCCTTGTTGAACTTGGAGAAGAAGTTAAGAAGTTTGATATCGTTTCCCACCGTACCATTCCGGAGGAGATATGGCTTAAGTCTAACAAAGGTTACGAGGCCTTCGAATCAAGAGTTTCTACTTTGAAGTCTATACAAAATGCGTTGACTGATGCGAATGTCAACATTATTGGGGTGTACGGCATGGGCGGCATTGGAAAGACGACACTGGTGAAGGAGTTTGCTAGGCAAGCCAGGGAAAAGAAGCTGTTTGATCGTGTGGTTTTTTCAGAGGTTTCACAAACTCCAGACATAAAAAAGATTCAAGGGGAAATTGCAGAGAAGTTAGGTCTGGAGTTGTCCGATGAAGCTGAATATAGAAGAGCTAGCAGGCTGTATGAACGACTGAAGAATGAGAATAAGATTCTTGTGATTCTAGATAATATCTGGAAACATCTTGATTTAGATACGATTGGAATTCCTTTCGGGAATGATCATGAAGGATGTAGACTATTGCTGACAGCAAGAGACAATAATGTTTTATTAAGTATGGGCTCCAAAGATAACTTCTTGATTGGCGATCTAAATGAAGAAGAAGCTTGGAGATTGTTTAAGATAATGAATGGTGATGATGTTGAAAATTGTAAGTTCAAGCCTACAGCAATTAATGTAGCCCAGGCATGTGGAGGTTTGCCCATTGCCTTGACTACAGTAGCAAGGGCACTGAGAAACAAGAGTCTGCATGAGTGGAAGAATGCCTTGCGAGAACTCCAAACGCCTTCAGTGGTAAACTTCGAAGGTGTGCCTGCAGAAACTTATTCAAGTATTGAACTGAGTTTCAAGTATTTAAAAGGTGAGCAACTCAAGAAAATTTTTCTACTCTGCAGTCTAATAGGCAACAGTTTTTACCTTATAGACTTGCTTAGATACTCTATGGGTTTAGGCATATTTCATGGAGTCAATAAGATGGAAGATGCACGTAACAAATTATATGCACTGGTCCATGAACTTAGAGATTGTTGTTTGTTGCTCGAGGGTGATTGTAATGAAACATTCTCTATGCATGATGTCATCTGCGATGTCGCCGTAACAATTGCATGTCGAGACCAACATGTTTTCTTGGTGAGAAATGAGGCTGTGTGGGAGTGGCCAGATGAGGATGCACTTAAAAAATGCTATGCAATCTCTTTACTAAATAGTAGCATTCATGAAGTTTCCGAGGAATTCAAATGTCCGCAACTTGAATTTTTATATATTGATCCCCAAATCACTTTTTCCGAGGTCAATATTCCTGGCAACTTTTTCAAAGGGATGAAAAAGCTTCGAGTCGTAGATTTGACAAGAGTGCGATTATTTTCATTGCCATCTTCAATCGGTCTTCTAGCAAATCTTCAAACACTGTGTCTTGATCAAAGCATGTTGGGAGACATAGCCATAGTTGGAAAGTTGAAGAATCTAGAAATCCTTAGCTTTGTAAAGTCTGATATTGTACTGTTGCCTGACGAACTAGGTCAACTGACTAAGTTAAGGATGCTAGATTTAACAGATTGCTTGCAACTAAAATTTATTGTGCCCAATATCTTATCAAGCTTCACTCGATTGGAAGAACTGTATATGGGTAACTGCTCTATTGAATGGGAAGTGAGAAAAGCCAATACTGAAAGAAGTAATGCCAGCCTTGATGAATTGGTGCATTTGCAGCGACTGACCGCCTTAAAAATAGATGTTAAAAATGATAGCATTTTACCAGATGGCTTTTTTACCAAAAAGCTGGAAAGGTTTGATCTATCAATAGGAGATGGATCTTTTGACTCTACCAAGGTTATTGGGAAGGACTGGTTTGAAAGTCGGCCGCATTTTATGATCAGCAATCTTGAGAGTTTAAGAACATTGAAGCTCAAGCTTGATTCTATGGCCATTTGCTCCAAGAAGTTGCAGGGCATCAATAACGTTGAATACTTATGTTTGGATAAGTTGCAAGGAATCAAGAATGTTGTTTTAGAATTGGACACTGAGGGCTTTTCACAATTGAAGCATCTCCATGTTCAAAATAATCCAGAAATCCTGTGTATCGTCAATTCAATGGAGAGAGAACCTTGTGTCGCCTTTCCTCTTTTGGAGTCCCTTACTCTTCACAATTTGATCAATATGGAGAGGATATGTATTGATCGACTCAAAATAGAGTCCTTCAATGAACTCAAAACCATAAAAGTGGAAAATTGTGATGAGTTGAGTAATATCTTCTGGCTCTCTAGTAGTACAAAATGCCTTCCAAGACTTGAGAGGATTGCAGTTATCAATTGCAGCAGCATGGAAGAGATTTTTGCAACTGGAGGAGAAACTGATGTTGGTGTTGATGAGAAGATAGAGTTTGGTCAATTAAGATCTTTGACTCTGGGAAAGCTTCCAAAGGTTACAAGGTTTTGCCGTGAAGTGAAGACTCCTTCCACATCACCAAACAGACAAGAGTCACAAGAGGAATTGACAGCTAGTTCCAACGAGATCAGTTCGGATACTTCAACTCGGCTTTTTAACGAGAAGGTGCGTAGGCTAATGCATTCTTTTTTTTTCCTTTATTCTATCATGCACTCGCATTTGATGCCATACGTGCAAAAAAATTAAATCATTTAGAAACAGAAAATAAAAATACAAATCTCATGCAATCACAAATTAAGCTCACAATAAGTGCTTCTCATGTGGATATTGTGGCCCTGTTTGAGATTGAGGTTAAAACTCAAAAAATTGTCTATTTCACAATTTGTGACAAAAATAGTGTCTGGTAAATTTTGTAAAAACTGCTTATTTTATAATTTTCTCTATTTTGACAATAACTTTTAAAAGCAGGTAGGGGTTGCTTTTCATAAGCAGCTACCACATCTTTTTAAAGTTCCTATCATAACCTTATTAATATTTTAACAAAGATAATTATGTCATATATTTCCATAAATTCTAATATATAAGTCATTAGATATCATATTACCACCACAACTACTATATATTCTCTCTAATATCAAAGTTTTGATCTAGTAAGTCATATTTTTTTATATTATACTTGTATTTTCTATAATAAGATTTAAAAAGACTTGCATGTAATTATATAAATTTTTTTGACCTATACATGAAAAATAATCATAACTTTCAAAATCAATTTCATAACCATTGCCTTTAACATTCAATCTATTTATATTTTTTCTATAGTCATGGTTTTTATTACAACAAGTTTAATTTGAAAGTAATACATATTAATTTTTTATTTTATTTGGATTATATACTAGTATAAATTTTTATCGTATTTTATGTAAGAAATTATTAAGTTTTTTCACTTAATATAATTTACGTGTTTTAAAAAGAAAATGACACATCTAAACATTATTAAACATACTTCAAAAAAATAAAAGTTAATTTAAACTTATGTCTATTTTGGTCATTATATGATAAAATAACAAGTTTATAATAAAATTTACCAAACCCATGTACACTGCTTTTCAAACTCATATCAAATGCAACAATACAGTTCACCAAACACCTAGCTGCTTTTTTAATCAACTACTTATTGCATCCGTATAACAGAAGCAACTTATTTAATCAGCAACCGTAATACCAAATTGGCCCACACAAGTGTTTTTCATATGGATATTGCATTTTTTTTATATTCTATCATATGCACTTGCATTTGATGCTATATGTGCAAAAAAAAATTAAATCATTTAGAAAAAGAAAATGAAAAAAAAAAATCTCATACACTAACTAATTAAGCTCTCAATAAGCACTTCTTATATGGATATTGGATCTAAAGACAAAATTATCTTTAGGTAGTGTTGCCAAATTTGGAGGCTTTGGAGCTGAATGCTATTAATGTCGACGAGATTTGGCATTACAATCAACTTCCGGCCATGGTTCCTTGCTTTCAAAGTTTGACACGATTGATAGTGTGGGGCTGTGACAAATTAAAATACATATTTTCATCTTCTACGATCCAAAGCCTTGAGCAACTCCAACACCTCGAGATACGGTTATGTAAGAGTTTACAAGAAATCATTTCTGAAGACAGAACAGATCAAGTGACCGCTTATTTTGTCTTTCCACGGGTGACCACTCTGAAACTCGACGGTCTACCAGAACTTAGATGTTTATACCCTGGAATGCATACTTCGGAATGGCCAGCACTAAAAAACTTGGTGGCGTGTAATTGTGATAAAATAACATTATCCCAGAATGACGAGAATGATCAATTTGGTGTTCCGGCACAACAGCCCCTATTCTCGTTCAAGAAGGTATGAAACCAACTTTTAGATTTTTTATCAGTTGTCTTTGTTCTTTCTTACTCACAGACCAGAAATTTTAATAAATACCCATATATATATATATATATATATATATATTAGTTAGATCATTGAAACTGTGATTACACAATGAATTTTGCCAGTCTGGAATTAGGGATCAATGTGCTAAGATAATAATTTGTGCTTGATGATGATCAGATCTTACCCAACTTGGAGGGACTGGCATTAAGTGGAAAAGACATCACGATGATTTTGCAAGACGATTTCCCACAACACCTCTTTGGCAGTCTTAAACGACTACGGGTTGGGGATGATGACTTAGCTTGCTTTCCACTTGGTTTACTTGAGAAGTTTCACAATCTGGAACTTCTCTTCCTGTCGGATTGTTCGTACGAAGTGGTATTTTCAAATGAAGGATATTTGGAGACACATGCGAGGAAGCTGGCACTGATAAAAAGGTTAGACCTGACAAGACTTAATCATCTGCAGCAACTGTGGAAACACGATTCCAAACAGCCGGACTTCATTTTTCAACATCTTGAAATTCTAAGAGCATATCACTGTCAAAATCTGTTAAGTCTATTGCCATCATCATCGGTATCTTTTCGGAATCTCACACGCCTGCAAGCTTTTGCTTGCAAGAAATTGATGAACTTACTTATATCCTCCACAGCAAAAAGTCTAGACCGACTCGTATCATTGAGGGTATTTGGATGCCCAGCAATGGCAGAGGTCATAAAAAGTGACGAAGATGAAACAGCAAACTTAAAAGAAGAGATTGTTTTCAGCAAATTGAGTACGTTGTCCCTGTTTGATTTAGAAAGTCTCACAAGCTTCTCCTCTGGCAATTACGCCTTCAAATTCCCATCTTTGCAAGATTTGTGGGTGATTGGTTGTTCCAAGATGAAGATTTTCACCAAAGGAGAATTAAGCACGCCTTTGAGACTAAACGTATGGTACGGAATGAGTGATGACAAACTGCGTTGGTCTAATAATGACCTTAACACAATCATACAACAATTACATCAAGAAAAGGTACGGGTAACTGTTAGAATATTTGTTATTGATGAGTGAGTTTTTTATCACGTTTATATATGAGAATCTTATTAAATTCCTCGGAAATTCATTAATCATTAGTTTTTATTTCATAATATTAATTTAAATTTAAATTGATGAATGCTAATTTTATATTCAGCTGTTGGAGGGGTCGTCTCCTTACTCGTCGCAGTACTGATCTCATACGCCTTTAGTACTTGGCGATATGTCAATTTGAAGAATAAGAGCTGTTTAATGCCGTGCTCTATAATTGCAGAATTCCCAAGTTATGAAGAAGATTGAGGTCACTCCTCTGTGTTTGCAGCATCAGAAATAAGAGCTGTTTTTCTGTGAAACTTGTGCTCTGTCCTCTGAAGTTAAGTTTACATGCTGAGGTTATTCACTTTACTGTATCACTAATGCAGCTTTGAAAGTGTTACATTAACCCTCCGTTGTGTTTCTTTCATTTGATTATCTTAAGTTCAAAAACGATGTATCAACTTACCATTGGTGTGTTCTGCTTCTTGTATAAATTCTTTTGAATTTTCAGTCAAAGGTTTGGTAGTTTTTCTGATTTATCTTCAGTTTCATTTTGTGATCACAGGAACGTTAGGACTTGCATGCATGAATGCACATTAAATCACAGAAATTTTGTCATACATCCATGCAAATTAAATTTTATCAGCAATCTTGTAATTTTCTGTTAATGTTGTCGTCGTCATTATTCTATTGCTGGTACTGTTTGAAATTTCTAGTTTTTTAGATGTGAAATTTATTATATTAGGTATTCAAGGTATATATATGATGCTGATTAAAGGGCATCTGTTGGTCTAAAATTGTTTTTTTTTTTTTTCACATCTAGTTTTCAAAAACTATTGAAGAATGCTGAGAGAATGAACAATTGGCCTAAAGAATCAAATGCAATATTGATATTAGTTTGTTGATTGCCATCATTGCTGTTCTGTTATTTTAATTTTTGCCCTATTTGTTCTGTTTCCCTGTTTGCATCACATCTGTCTTCCCTAACTTAGAAGGCAAGGAATTTGTACTTGAAGACGAATAGCAGTTGCACAAAATGTGGCAACCACACCAAATAATCAGTTTGTTGAGAAATTTTGAAAGCTTTACTTGATAAAAATTTGAAAGTTTTGAAGAGGATTCAGGTCGCTCTTCTGTGCAGCCTCTGGAATAAGAGCTGTGTCACTGTTGAAAAGTTTACACGCTGAGGGGCTTCCATCTTCATTGTTCTACTGGTGCTTTACTTCATCTTCACCGTGTCACTACAAGGTTAAGGCAGCTAGGGTTGTGACGGAGAAGGATCATTCCCTGATTTTGGCTGCTTCAAGTTGGTTGGGTTTGGCGAACCAAGTTGTGTACAGGATTTGCTTATGAGGGCCCACGTGATTGTCTGAGCTTTTGTCTCTCCCTCATCCATCTCAACACAATCTTCATGTGGCTTTTGCCCGTCAACCCACTCGCTCCAGCTACTAGTATTATGGTCAGTGATCACTGTCAGATCGATTGGATTAATTATAATTACAGATCAAACGGTTGAAATTCAATTTAACAGATACACACCTTGACGCGTTCCCAAGTTTCGGCAACGGTGAGAGGACCGTCTTCCCTGACTATGTCAAACATAACCCTCGTAATTGTCTGAATTTGCTCCGGTGGAGTTTTGAGCTTTATGGGCTTCATCTTTGGTTTTGGCTTCGTGGACAAATATCTTTCCGCCTTCAAGCAACAACACAACTCCCACTCTAAATTTGACGCTGCCATTTTTTTTTTTTTGTTTTTGACAGGCATGGCTTTTCTTTTTAAGCCTTTCCTTTTATCTTTTATAGCCATCTTCCATATTATTAGGAGGAGTCGTTTTCACTATTTTTAAAAAATTTTGATCACATTAAACTTTTGATCTGAGTTCATAACAAAAATCAAAGCAGTGCATGACAGCAAGATCATGATGTTCATAAAAAATGCTGTTCTTCTTCCAAGTAATCTTATCATTTCTCTCATTTTATTCGTTCTCCTCTTTTCAAGTCTTCAATCTTATACTCGGTAAGTATACTAAACTGCTTTTTCACTTCAGTTCCAGACAACCGAGAAGGTGCTTGTCCCAACTCTCTAGTTTTGTCAAAAGACACTATATTTTCGAAACCTATGATTTGTTGGTAAAAATCGACGGTGACCCAAGTGACAGAATTTTCTACTATGTATCAACCAATTAGATCTAGTGTTTTGTTGGCAAACAAGACATGCTTATTTACCTTTAATACTCCACCCAGACAAGTTGGCAATGCTAGAAAGTCACTGATAGTCCATAACAATGCTGCGTGTAACTTGAACATTTGATTACGTGATGCATTGTATCATTCCAACCATATCATCATCAGCCACTTCCCTTATAACGAAATATAGACTACAACACTTCTTAAAAGGACAATGAATTCTTGTACCACCAACATTCTCAAATGCAAAATCTATAAATTTTTCAACCCCATCAGTATATGACTTGGATATCTATTTGGCAAACCAACCCAACACTTGTCCATGACTATCTCCTTTTAATGCGCAACAAAAATTAGTTAAATAAATCATTTTAGTTCTTCATTTCTACTACTAAACAAGATATTTTCGTGTGTGCACAGTTTTGCAATATAATAAAAAGATCATTTTACAATTTTATGGTTAATTTCATTAGAATTTACATATACGAAAGCAAGCAAAGCCACAAGAATCAGAGAAAAAGATGTGAAAATCAAAGTATATATACAACAATAATTAATGTAAAAAACAGTTTCCAATACCTTCTGTAAAGAAATATCCTCGCCTAGTGCTGAGAACTTCACTTGGCCATCAATTACAGATATATAAAGCCTGTAACCTAGAAACAAAAATTAGGTCAACAAGTCCTGAAACATATTTATAAACCAACATTGGAGATAGCACTCCATTTACAAACACAATTACAAGCTCAAAACCGAGGTCAGCTCAGCAAAATCATCACCAATCACATTCATCCAACTCAGCTCCTACACTATGCTCAATGTATCCAACAATCCCTTCATATTTACCAAAGGCAAGTAATCCTACATATCCCATTCAAGAATGCAAAAGTTTCTTCAATCTCAAGTACCTAAAGTTTTCTTCTACGTTTATAAAATTTTCGGCACCATCTCCATATAATATCCAAGCACACAACATAGCTATATAAGTGTTTATGCGTTATGCCAAAACAACACATGACACCCATTCACCTAGTACGTACCCAGAGAACACGAGGAGCAGCTACCGAAAAACCCATTTTTACGTGGGAAAAAAACTTCAGCTACTAGCTACCAGAGAGAACTATGCATTCCCAAACTGTCCAAGCCTGGACAATTCAAGAATTATTAATAGACATATGATCCTCACTATCATCCAAAGATGACACTAATAAAACATGTGTCTATTAATAATTTCTTAAACAAGTCTAAGCTTTCAATGCGCGTATCAAAAGTTTAAAATTGAATCTGAAATTTGAATAACACATAAATATCATAAATCTCTTCAATCTATTCCTGATACAATGTAGCATTATTTCACATACCATTTCTTAAGCAAAACCATAAAAAATACAAACGATAAATACATTATCGCACTGATGCAGATTATGTTTACTGAGCAATAAGTTTTAAGTCATTCATGTTGAAATACTTCTTCCTATTCTTTCAACATATAACCAGTACGTACACACATTTAATAAATTAAAAAAAACCTGGTGGTGAATCTTGCAAAATCTTCATTTTTTCTTTTTTTTGGGGAGGGGGGGGGGGGGGGGTGGGGGAACTATGAATCTTGCAAATCCTCGGGAAGCCATGTTAAGACAAGGCCAGCTTACTATTAGGGTATGAAAGATAAAACCTTTTATTTCCTTTTCAGAATAAAAAGAAAATTGACAGTTTAAAAAAAAAATCTAGAGGATTTCGGGCCTCCAGATCCTTACAAAATCAAGGATATTAAAAAACTTTACTTAGAGGAGATAGGTTATGCTCATTTGTATCTTGTTAGAAGAAATTGATCCAAAGCCTCAGTTTTAATTAGCTTCATATAGCCAATGATTAGGTGTTTAAAAACCAATGAATATTTTTATAAGAAATCAACAATATTGTTGAAAGAAAAACCAAATAAAAATAATAAAGCCAATGAATAGATCAAGGCTCTTTATGGTCTAATAACTAATCAAACTAAGTTGTGGGCAAAGGCGAATATGTTTGTTTGGTCAATAATAAGCTCAACAAATCACTAATAATCACCTAATCACTATTCCTTATGGCAATATAATGGCCTGGGTAATGGCGCCAAGGCAGACAATAACTAGCTAGCCAGTTATGATAGTTGATTAACTTAACCTACTGGAAATCTGAAGACCAAAATGAAGAAGCTTTGCCTAGAACTAGAATAGGAACATTCATACCCAAAACTAATATACACAATTAAGAAACTTGATTATATGTATATTTCTGTTCGCCACATTTAAAGAGAATTTTCAACCAAATCCCAATATTTCATACTAATAAACACAAAAAACCATGGCAAAAATTAATGACTATATAAAATAAAATCGGTCATAGGACATTGAGATTAGGATAACTTGATTTGTATACCGTAAAATAACTATATTTGCATAGTGAACTATATTTCTGTTAGAACTCTGAAGTTTTCTATTAAATTTTTTTCTCTGTTAGGTAAACCACTTAGCTGAAATGCTTAAGCCAATATTGACAATCATAGACATAAAAGTATTAATAGGCTCATTCAAGTGAAATGAGCATTATTTCACACATCCTTTAGGTTTTTAAGTCATTTAGAAGTCATTCATGTTAAAAAAAAAAATTCATATACTTTCAATATAATTAGTACATACACAATCAATTAATTAAATAAATCTGTTTCAGCTAGTACAGGAACTTAATTAAGCAAAGCTAGTAGTTATAGCTAGGACTTGAACGAGGCACCTTTCAAAGTTCAAGAAGAGCATCTGAACAGAATGAAAGCACTTTGTAGATATGGTAATGATGCTTTACATCTACATTCTCTTACACAAAATGAACATTCTTTTATTCAAGAACATAACACTACTCCATGCTCTTATCCTACAAGTCAATTCAGTTTGTAGATGCACGCCATTGTAAAAACTTTTGTATTATAATTTCTGAAAATAGAACGTAACATTATTAATATAGAATCAGCAACGTATATAACTTGTCAGACAATATAACAAGCACTTGGTGAGCATACAAGATAAACTAAAACAAGTTATCTAGAAAATGAAGCTAAAACCCAAGCTCCGCTAGTCATTTTAGAAGCTTTAAACATAAAATTAAAGTAAATCTAATAGCAAAACATTAGAATGGATATTGAAATTAAAGGTAAATTCAATAGTAATTCAAATGAATCCATTGAACTTTGTAAATTCCGCAGAACAAAATTAATTTGAGCGAGCAAACTCACCAATGGAACAAGAACACAGGGGCTTCAACTTGTAGGAATAAAAAAATATTGCTGGCGGGACAAAAATTGACGATAACGGCTACAATACGAATTAAAAAAAAATCAAAATCTATAATTACAAGCTAAGTGAGAGAAGAAACTCATAATCACAAGCTTAACTCAAAAGATGAAGGGAGAATACGATGAAGAAGAAGATGGCCAGTGTTTTACGCCGTTCGCCGGCAACCAGCTAGGTTTACGATGGTGGCTAGTAACATATGTGTTCTAAAATAGCTCTTTACCGTCACGTGGTTAGTAACATATGTGACAGCAGTGTCGCCGTCACGTAAAGGGTAACTCGGGTGGGGATGGCAAAAACCGGATCCGGATCTGGATGCACCTTTTCTTCCGGATCCGCATCCGCATTTGCAAAAAAATATGTGAATCCAGATGCGGATAATATCCGCACGGATTGCAAGCGGATATTCGGATATCCGGATCCGCATAGTAATAAATTTAAATATAATTTTAAATTTAATAATTTACATAATAATATTAAATAAAAATTCAATTATAATTTAACAATCAACAATTTAACATCAATTCAACAAATAAAAAAAATACAACAACATTATAAATTCACAAACAATAATTTCACAATATAAATCAAACATTAAAAAAAATCTAAGGTAAACCGATTTATTACAATATTCTCTAGTTATTATAATTATTAGTTTTTTTTAACATATTTTCATAGTTAATGAAGATTATAGAGTTAATTATGCTTATACATTTAAATAAATAATTTAATTTACATATTTTTCAATTCAAATTTAATTAAATAAATAATTTAATTATAAAATAATGTGGATCCGGATATCCGATTTTTCGGATGCACTTGCATCCGGATCCACACAGATCTTGATTTTTAAGATCTGGATCCGCATTTTTTAACATGTGGATCCAGATTTTTCCGGATCTAGATCTTCTAGTTTATTGCCAACCTTACTCGGGGTTACAAAGTTAGAAGTTAGTGATATACGTAATGGCTGCTTTTGCATTCACATTAGGGATCTTATGTACCCTATTTTCTTGTAGTACATGGTAAATCCTATTTGAAAATTGCCAAGTATTTTAGATTTGTACGAATTCATTTTTGTGTGCTCGTTGGATAATAATATATAATTAAATTAAATTTTTTTGTGTAATTTTCACAATATTGTATTATAAATATGTCTCGTTAAAAGGTTTTGAAATCGTTTTGATTGATCATAATTGATATTTCCACAATTGCAAAAGATACCAGAGAAAATTTGATTATATTAAGAAATGAGTGGATGAGATATGAAATCAACCATACAATAATATCAAATTTTATCGTGTCATCCTTCCTAGTTAATTAAATTTAAAGAAATTATTATTATTACCAATTATATTGAGATAACAAAATAAAGAATAATATAAAATATTTATTTTAGTTATCAATAATTATATCTACATAATAAAAATATTTTATATACATGTTTATAAATTTGTAAATAAATTTTATTTAACATTATATTCAATTCGGTCATTTAAATTATTGCACCAGTTTAATAATAAGATTTACAAAGTACATACGACTACTTTTAAAAATAAATTTTACTAAATGTTCAGTTGATTCTCTTCACGATTGATCAATTTCTACAGAATAGTGAACTATAATTATTTTAAAAGTCATAGATTATCACACTGGCCCTAAATCAAACCAATAAAAATGTCTAAAAGTAACAATAATAAACCAAAGTAAACATACAAAAATTCATGCATAAATTGATAATCAACCAAAAACATCCAAAAGTTTTACTAAGTTTTCTATTCAATTGACATAACCCTTAAATTTCAAAAGGCATAATCAATTTTGTGTCTAATCCTATAAAATTAAAAAAATTAAAGAATATTATACACTGATAATTAAATAATATGCAATTAATAATGTTAAAAAAATAATGTTAAACATATTGTCAATTAAAATAATTGGGAGAATTGGAGTTCCAAGATAAATTCTTATCTAGTCCCAAATCAACAATTGGAATTAATAATATGGACAAATCCTATTCTGATCAATATGGAATCCCAATCCCATACCTTTGGGTTTCAATGGTGTTTAGTTGGAGGGAGGAGAGGGGAAGGAAATGAATTCAAATTCCTTTCACTTTTCTGTTGTATGGTTTTCACAAATATATGGGAATTCAATTTCTATTGAAATTTAATTTTCATCAAATTGTGCATTTTGGATTCCTCACCGAAGGCTGTAAAATTCAAATTCTCCTCCTATTAGAAATCAAATCTTCCAAAATTGCTCCTCTCAAATATTTATCAATTATTTTAATTCTTATCAAATAATTCTTATTTATGACTTTATTTTTTCAATTTAAATCGTCACTAAGGAGTCTGGCCTAGGGCCAGTTTGGGAATACTGTAACTTTTAAAATAATTATTGTTAGCTATGCTGTAGAAATAATCAGTTCTGAAAAAAATCAATTAAGTATTTAGTAAATTTTGTTTTAAAAATTGTTGTGAGTTTTGAAAGCAGTTATGGATATTTGATAAAATTTACTATAAAATTGCTGAGAGAAAACATATGACTAAAATGTATATAATGTAGGATAAACTTTACTTATACATATAAAAATATGTACATATAATATTTTTAATTGTGCATTATAATAATTTTTACTAAAAATATAATTTATAATATATTGATTTTTTTATTTTTTTTTATCTTGAAACAATTGATAATTAAATTTATAAGATAGTGAAATAAATGAAATACAAGTTATGCAACCCATGAGGAGGGGTGAATTGAGATTTTAAAACTTACAATTCGCACAACAATTTAATTTATTGTCTTTATCAAATCAAAAACAATAAATTCAATCAAGTACAATATTAAAAGAGTAAGGGAAGAGAAAACAAACACAAGGATTTTTATGTGGTTTGGCAATCCTCGCCTACGTCCACGCCTCCAAGTTCACTTTTATTCCATCTCGAAATATTTCTGATTGACTTATAACAACAAAGAGATTATCTCTCAATCTCTTTACACAAGTGTTTCTCACACTTATACACTCACAAATTTGATGAGAAAAAAAAAAAGATTTCAACAAAAACTCTCTTTAAGAGTAGATATGCAAATAATAGCATTATAAGGATTTAATCTATGATGATTTTTCGAATTGGAAGCTCAATATATGTTATATGATCTTGTTTATGCTTGCATTGATTTTTAAAATGAAGTTGGAGTTGAGTTTTTATAGCCGCTTGATTTATCCGGCTAGCCACTCATAACAGTGATATTACCGTTAAATTTGAATTTTGCTACAGTAACATTTTGCAAAAAGATTATAAAACTATTTTATAATTATACTATGGATCACAACTATCTATAATTATATTATGGCCCAACATGTCATAAAACTTTGCACAAAGGTCCAATCTCAGAATACTTGTCATTCCAAAACTTTCTATAATTATGATATGGCCCCATATATATTAGTATTTTTCAAAGAGGTCCTTTCCAAAATTTAACATAATATCCATATTTTTCAAAGTTCTCAAAACTATTATAATATCCATATTATAATAATAATTTTATTAAAATATTTATTTTGTTTCTAATTTTAATAAGGATAATTTTGGGTTTAGGTAATAATTTTAAGGATATTTATGAAATGGTATTAAAGAATTAAATTGATTCTCAAAATCAGAATCTAAAAGCTACTCCCTTCCTACTTTTCAAAATCAGCTGTAGGAGAGGCTGATTTTGACAAAAGTAATTTTAATTTTTTTTTTTACCAAACACTGAAATTATCTTTTAGATTTTCAAAATCGCTTTTAAACCTCCCAAATGCGCCCTTACTACCATAGAAAAACAAAAATACAATTTATAGATTATGATAATTCTATGTATTGTATAGGGACGAACCCAAGAATTAATATTACCCCGGGCTAAATTTTAAAATTTTAATTTTGAAGTGAACATAAAAATTTATAAGTAGAAAAAAGTACATTAAATAAGGAAGAACACCAAGAACTTTATCCCTCTAAATATGTACTATATACAAAAATAATTATAAAAAAATAGTAGAAAAATAAAAGGCAACTCATAAAACACTATTTTTTAATTATAGAATCTGACATTGCAACCTATAATAACATGTAATTATATAAGGATTAAAAAATCAATTAAGAATTTCAAATTAAAATAAATCAATACATGTAATTACAATCAATTAAAAGTTGCAAGTAAAACTTTTATGTTTGAAGTGAAATACTAATTACTAGACTTAATAAATTAAACAATTAAAATTTATTCATCCTTTCAAATTGTAAAAGTATTATTAGTCAAAAGTTTCAATAATAAACTAAACTCAATTCAACAAAAATGTATTTGAGTGCAATTGATTCTTTGTCAGGCAATTTGCCTCTCTTTAAAGAACTAGATGTTAATTATTCTTCTATAAAAAAATCCTTAAAATAATCAAAATTTATTTTCTAACTTGTTCTCTTATTTTTTTGAAACTAATAAATAAAATCTGAAAATTCACATAAAAATTTTATGAAAATATTGATAATTGTTATTATATGTTGTTTCTGTAAGTACTTTTAATACTAGTAATGATGTTATATTACACTGATAGATTTTTTTTTTCAATTAGAAGTTTTTAAAATAAATTAAAGCAATAATAAAATTTTGGCTCCCTAATTTTTCAATCAATTCAATAAATATGTAATTTAATCATTTTATAAAATAAGTCAGTAATTGCAATTGAAAATAATATAATTGAATTAGGGACATATTTGTAAATAAAATGAAAACTCCATTGTCATATAAAATTGATGAAAACATAAGTGAATTGAGTTAGGGACATATTTGAATATAAAATAAAAACTCTATTGTTGTACTAAATTGTTGAAAATGTAAGGGTAATTGAGTTAGAGCATATTTGAATATAAAATAAAAACTCTATTGTTATACTGAATTGATGAAAACATAAGGGTTATTGAGTTAGGGACATATATGAAAATAAAAACTCTATTCTTTTACTAAATTAATGAAAAAACAAGAGGTATAAACGATTTTTTCCCACGTGTAGGTCCGCCACTCGTAAGAGAATTGCAATCCAAAAATTTTCCCTACAAAACGATTTTTAATCGGCAGCAAATCCATGCTTTCAAATTTAGTTAGCTGAACTAATTTTTGTTTTTGTTTTTGTTTTTTTTAGATTAACTTTGAAATGTTGCATACATAACGAGCTGCTATTGAAATTAATGTTAACAACAAAAGTAGATGCAAAAGGGGAAACAAGCATCATGTGCAGTACCCACTGTGAACTACTCACATTGGAATAAGTTGTTGGCAGCTGGTCAAAAATTCAATGTTGATTTTGATCCCACTAAATTAAGTCATCAAAAATTGCTGGGAAGGGAGTAATATCTATTTATAACTGGAAATTACTCACCGTACAATGATGATTGGAGCTGCATATATCATTTATTATTAACAACTAACTTATGAAATGCTTTGAATGTACCTCCTAGGTCGTATTATTTACTATACTAGTTAGGAGAAATTACAATGTTAAATTATTTGATAAATACTTATTATAATTTAGAAAATATGTTAATTTTGTCCTCCATTTATGATAAAAAAATTACAATATATATAAATCATTCATTCTATAATCTTGAACTTTATTAAAGTTCGAAAAACTATTACTCTATATGATATAATTGTGTGATGTTATTACACTATTATACCATATAAAATATATTTGCTTTCTTAAATTTTAATAAAGTCTAGGTCTTGGACAGAAGCACTTTATATATGTATATATAATGATTCTCTAGTAACGACATTCTCATTTTAACAAAGTAATGATATCACTAACAAACTAAATAACACATATTTCAATACACCAATAGATAAAAAAAATACAATTTTTAATGTGTTAAAATATATGTCTTTTGTATATTATTGATATTTTCACTTTAACAAAGTGAGGGTGTCCTCACTATAGAAGTACTTTATAAATATTCTTTGTATTTTTGTGAAAACTATTATTTAAATGTGATATCTTACCAAAGACTATTAGTTTTTATTTTATTACTACGCTATACTTTTCAAGATAGAACACTTTAATACCATGACCTTAATTTTTGAACTCTCTTGTACAAAGTTGTTGGCTGGTCTATTTAGCTTAGTCTTTCAATTATTTGTCGTTTGAACTGAGATGATCCGAATAAAGCTATGTATCAATAATTTCCTAGTGAAACTTCGGGAAAAAATAAAAATTCTCTCATACAGTAGCATTATTTTAATTCTCAGCTTGATTATGTTTTGAGTTAACTTATAGATTATTTGAAATAAAAAGAATATAATTTATTTTTTCCAACTGAATTTTTTTAAAATAATTTTGATAATTTAATGAGTAATTATACACCTACAAAGTTATGATATAAAATTATATCCCTGAATCCCAATAATATGACACCAATTAACTACTGCTATGTGTTTCTTAGTAATTAACTTTTTATACTATTATTGATGAGATAATTAACTCCAACGCCAATAAACAAATTTTACAATAATACATCCTCTCGCTTTATTATCAAATGATTATAAATTATAATCAAACCAAGCTACCAGAGCCTACTACTAAGTACTAAAAGATTGATTAAAGGGGTTTCCAAAGTTTGAAAATGTTAGTAGCATTGGCAAATGGCAACTTCCAAGAATCTTCCTGCTACAATCAACCATTCAGTGAAATGCCCAAATGGCACAAAGGACCCCGCCAACCGTGAAGTCACATAATTTATTTATTTGTAGATGAAAAATAAGGTTCTGATCATAAGAAATCAGCACCTTATAAATTATAATGCATGATTACCCGCATGTCAAGTTTGGCGATTATAAGTCATCATCACAATAACTTTGGACTTTGATATTTAAAGCTCTGTTTAGGACCAATGTATGACAGTTGGACAACACATCACTAAATTATAGAGTGTTAAATATTGATATTGTCATTATTTTAGGTAATGTATAATTTTTTCCTTTTATTTTTGTTTGTTTATTTATTTTTGATACTTGATAAATATAAATTTATTTTTTAATATATAATAAATATTGCCAGAAAATAACAAACAATGACCCAAATCCTTTTATTTTACAAAAATAATTTTACTTCACAACAATTATGACATTTCATTACCAAACAAACACTAAATATTTTGATGATTGTAGTTTATCTTTCATTCATAACATGAGGAGTTTGAAATATAATCTCAAAACAAAAGAGTACGACATGTCGTGTTGGGTTTCCAGAAAAAGCGTACGCCATGTCATCTGTAAACTAAAAGGCACATATGACAACCAGACGATGTCATCTCTTATTTGCTTACACTTTTAAGGATAAATTCTGGGTTTTGAGTGACAATTAAAAGCTAGAGTGAGAATTAGAGAGAGAGAGTTATATATTCTTATTCCTAGTCACTTGCTATATTGTGTAGGTCTTTTGTGTCTCCTATAATAAAAACACTCAATATTTTTTTTTTGATAGAGCAATATTTGTTAAAGCATAAAGAAAGGCAGAAATATTGTAAATCCATCTCAAATTTTCTGTTTATTGTGGTCGCTGCTAGTGGTAGTTGTTTCTTATTTAACTTTGTTCCCTTTTGCCATCAGCTCTTTGCATTTTCATTGGATCAAGCGACCCTTTTCTTGCTTCAATTTCTTATCTCAAAAGCACTTTGATTCTCTTCCGTTACATTGATTTTCTTCTTGTTTTGCACAAATATCATTTCTCTTTCCCATTTAGCCTTGACTTGCTTCTACTTGACTATCAATTGCCCAGCCGTTGACCCTGATGTATTTTTGTTTCGTTCACTTCAAATAGACCAAAAAAAAAAAAGGGAGACGTTGAATAAAAGCTTAAAATCTAATATGATTTTTCATCTGATTTGGATAAGATGTCCAATTTAATACTAAGAGCAATGTTAAGGATCCTAATAATTGAGTCTCAACTAATATGGTAGTCATTTATTAAATGATCGAAATATTAATTTTATTAGTTATGAAATTTATTATCCAATAAAAAAATGACACATAATAATTGGGTCTTAAGCTAGAATTCTACTATTGGAATTCCTAACATTATTCTAATATTAAAAATTCATCAAAATAATATCTATTATCTAAAAAAATAAAATAAAAATCTAAAACCATTGATTTACTCTTCAATCTTCGTGATTTGGTTGATTTCTTTATATTTTTATCGGTCATTTTATTGGTACTGGTTTGATTTTCTGACTAAGCTACTGTTTAGTTCTAAGTTTTGGCAATTACCTAGACTGCTCTGTTTTGTGTATCTTCAACACAATAAGGCTTAGCATTTAAAAGTCGGCAGCCACGCAACTTCTTGAAATCTTCGTCCAAGGGTTGGATATCGACTGTTCGATAATGATGGCAGCATTGGACTGGACTGTAATTGACACAATAGAATTAGGATCACAAATAAGGATGAAACTATGTTGCAACAATTGCAGCATACCACTGAATTTTGTCTTTTTTTTTATTAATTACACTGCACTACCTTATATTTTATGAAAAAATTGAATAGACATTAAAAGTTACAAAATTTTATATATAAGTCCCTTTTTTTGGATAAAATGACTTTTCAAAAACATTTGACTGTTATTATTAGTATTATTTATTAATGTCATTATTATTATATTAATAAGAATAATAATATTATTATTATTATCAAAATTTATTATTTTAATTATTATGATTTAATATTATTATTATTATCAAAATTTATTATTTTAATTATTATGATTTAATATTATTATTATTATCAAAATTTATTATTTTAATTATTATGATTATTTTTAATTAAGTCATTATTATTATTTATTAATTTTATTACTGTCATTAATATTATTTTTATTACTATTATTAAAATATATTAATTTTATTACTTTAATTAACGTTAATTATTGTTATTATTTTTTATTAATATTAATATCATTAAAATTTATTTGTTTTATTATTTTAATTGTTATGTTATTATTAATGTCGTCAACATCATCATCATCATCTTTAAACTTTATAGATTTTTTTGTTTAAAGTAATACTATTGTTATTATTATTATTTTACCTTAATTGAGCATTAAATATATTTTTATTATATTTTTATTTTTATTATAATAAATAAAAATATAAAAGTAAATTATACTATCATATTATTTTATTATATCATATTATATTTATATAAAAATAATTAATATAAAAATAATAATTTAATATAATTAATAATAAATTTAAATAATGTTAGTATAAAATTAATGCAGTACAATGTAATACCAATTACCAAATGTTGTACAAATATTATTATAATTTATTACTAATGTAATATAACATAATACAATATGCCTATATTGAATAATGCAATACAATATAGTATAATACAATATGTCAAATGGACTCTTAATTCTTTGAGTGATGATGGTCTAGAGGGATGTAGAGAAAGTAAAAATAATTATGGTAGAGTCTTTTGCAGTGGTTGATTAGCCATCATCAAAAAATTTAGGGTAACATAATAAAAATTAAGCAATCACCCTACATTTAAAAGAGTAATTAGAAGCCAATAAATTTACTATTCAATTATTTTTAATCAAGAATAAATAATAAATTATCATTACAGTAAGATTCACAAGCTCAAATATCTAAAAAAAAAGTTATAATTCTCAAGAAACATAAAACTCAAATGCTTTTGAAGTATTCTTAAAAAAATTAAATTAACTTCCTTTTATGCTATTCTTTATTTATATGACTTTGTTGGGCTACATTTAAAATTTTAAAAAATTAAAATGGCTTCCTTAAATTTCAAGAGCAAGATTAGTATTTTATAGGTAAATTAACATATTTTATATACAAATAAACTAATATGTCAACTAATATGAAAAAAAAAATGTAATAAAAAAGTAAAGTTTTGTAATATTAAAATAATAAAATTTTAGAACCTAATACCTTTCACAGTTCCTTATTTTGAAATTTCACCTTTTTTATTTTATAATTTTTTGAAGTATTGCAAGGTTAATAACCTATATTCTTTACACATATTTAGTTTATTTATTCTATATTAAATATAATGGGTCCGGCTACCTTGCAAGAGTTGCACGGTACCCAAATTTTATATTTTTCTAATTCAGCTGATGAATCTAATAGCTAAAGTGTTCAACGGTCAGGGCTGGCTCAACCATATTTGGGGCCCTAGGCAAATGATTTTAATTAGTTCTTATAAAAAATTAGGGTAATCTATGAAATTTTAATTCAATTATAACATTTTCACTTATTGTTCTTTAACTCAAATTACATCTTTTTTACTACTCCTTTTCTAGATTAAACTAATTTTTCTATTTTATAAAGTTTTTCGCTATAGTTTTATTTCAAAATAGATAAAACAAGCATACAAAAAAAAGAGTAGATGAATAAAAGAATATATTGAAAAAAATAAGAATAAATAAATAACACAACTAATTAAGAGAATAATAAAAAGATAAAATCTGGAATTTGAGATGAAATCATGAATTAACTTTATCTTTATATTAATTGTTTGAGGATTTGAGTAATGACCAATAGCCATAGAGAATAGAGAAAATTATTAGATTTTTTTTTCTTCTTGAGTGGAAAGTAGAGGAAGCATGATTTTTTCCCTCTCTCTCTTTCTTTCTCTCAAACACTAACAACATATCGTGTCTTGATTATTGGAGGAAAAATTTAATAAATAAGTAATAAAATGTGGGGCTTTTATAGAGGTTTAAAATGAATATAAAACTTTTTAATTATAACATATTAATTCTAACAATTAAATAGAGAATTTGTAGGATTGAAACTATTAATTTATCGGTTTTTAGGAATTAAAACTACTAAGTACTACATTAAATAAACTTTATAGGAATTTGATAGTTTATTTAGGAAAAGATAATTACAAATTAATAACAAATTAAATGCATAATAATGACTTTTAAATTCACTTTTCCCTTTTATATACAAAATAATCATCTCAATGTAAAAAGACAACCGCTTAAGTTGCCATCGTCAGATGCTCAATTGATTATTAACACTTAAGTCTCTACTGTTTATTATAATATCATAAAAACAAATTTTTTAAATATTTATTTATATAACTCCTATTGTTTTAAATTTTTTAAAGTTTGATCCATTAGCCTAACTTGATCATAAAAATGATTGATGGTGTAAAGATAATAATGTAATATCACATAAAAAATTTTAAACACATGAAAAATTGATAAATGTAAATATTGTTTTTTTTGTTATATAATATATTAACTTTATTATTTTAATTAATGTTAATTATTTTTATTATTATTTTATTAATAATAATAACAACTAATTTGTATTTTACTTTTAAGGTTGATTTGATAAATTTAAATTTTTCTGTACATTAACATATCTAAGAATACTGTTGCAAGCATGTTATTATAAAATCAAAGAAAAAGTAAGGGTAGGATTATATTGTGCTTACTGACAAAGGTGTCTTGAGGGACTAAACGGTACTTAATTCAAAATATAGAGACTGAACAAATATTTACCATTATTTAAGTTGAAATAGTGCATTTTAACTAGTCCGGGGTTTGATTCATTGTAAATATCATTTTCCTTCATGAAATACCTATAGAGAATCATAAATTTTGGAGAAAATGACGTTACACCTAAGGTTTGGGAAATAGTCATGTAGACCCCTAAATTTTTAATAAGGAATACCAATACCTCTTTTGACTATAATACATTTTGACTCTATTAACTCAAAAAAATTGACTCCTATGTTTTATAATAAATAGAAATATAATATTGAAATAAACATAAAATTTTAAAACAACTTCAATTTAGGAAAATATTTATATACTTAACAATCTTATATTATATTAGACTAAATTTTATAATAAATAAGAACATAATATTAAAATAAATTTTATAAATTTTTTCAATATTATATAAAATAATTTCAATATTATTACTACATGAGATATATTTTATTAATGAGATGTGTTTTATTAATTTTAAATTCTATTTAACCCCAATGATTTATTTGATATTTTTATGATAAATAAAATATATTATTAAAATAAATATAATGTTTTTATTTAAAAAAATATTATATATATTAAAAATATTCTAATATTATTAGTTTATTAGACAGATTAAACTATTTAAGTTATATTTATATTTATTCAAAAAATCTTAAAGTTATTTTTTTATTTACTATGTACAAAAAGTATTATAATCAAAAAAAAAATTTGGTTACTGAAACCTTAGAGATTTACGTGACCATTTCTTCAAATCTTGGAGTATAGGTGTCGGGCTGATGCTACAATACCTACATGTATGTGATACATGCATAAAAGATGACCGTTGGATTGAATATAACGAATCCAACGGTTGAGATGAGTTTAATTAATAAATAATTAAAATATTTCACAAAACCTGAAACCTATAGAAACGGTAACAGGCACACATCCCAACCGGCTATATATATTTGTGTGAAAAAAGAAAAAGAAAAAGAAAAAAGCTCTCACCTCACGCAAAGCTAGTTCTCTTCTCTTCTCTTCTTCTTCGGCAATGGTGAACAGCACGATGAACGGCGGCACAACTTCTACAACGGTGAACGGCGGCGCATGAACAACCCCCTGACCCGCTCACTCAGTCAACACTTCGAAACTCTCAATGAATTTTCAAACCGCAACGCCCATTACCACCCGCAACTGCACAAAGACCGAGACGACACCGTTTTTGCCAAATCGACCAGTTACAACTCTCGCTCTTTCCTCCCGTCTCCGTAGATCACAACAGTTTGGTCTCTAAAACCCTAATTTCAGCTTTTTCAGTAAACCCTAATTCTCACAATCTCGTTAAAACACTCGATTTTTTTTTTTTTGTTTTTGGGTACTCGAAACTCCAAAATCACTCATTGTAACTACCCTCTATCGAAACCCTAAAAAGGATTTGACTTTTTTTTTGGCTTTAAGTTACTATTAAAATTCTGTTCAGTTACCACCGAGCCAACTCCATTAAAGCTCTGATTTTGATTTCATTGATTTCAATCTGGTTCCGATTTAACTCGGTAACTGACTCAGTGAGTTTAGAACAGTTGATGTGATGGTGGAACAAGATGGAGGCAAGTGAAGAAATTGGTCGTTTAGAGAATGGGAGTTCGAGCAGGAGTGGTCGCCCACCAAACCCTCCTACGGCGGTTGATCGTACGGGTTTGACCAATGATCGCGTGGTAGTGCCCCGTAAGAAGTCGCTCGTTCGCCACGCATCTCTTGTAATTATTTTTTTTTAATTTCCTCAATTTTTAGAGTTTTTTATATTTCAAATTTATTTATCGGTTATTCATTTGATTTCTTGTACAATTCTTGACTTACAAACTTCAAAAGTTGTTGGTCGATTGCATAGCCTTTCAATTCTTTTTTTTTGCTTTTTTTTTTTTGCGCACGCTGGATAATCCTTGCCATTAAACAAACCCTCACAGCCACCAGCCACCAGCCACCAGCCACCACTGACATGCGTGAACGTCCAATCTCTTAGACGCAATTGCTATTCTTTGTCAACGTCGTGACGAAATTGGGTATGATGTTGTTAATCAATCACACATGCTACCAACAAATGCTAAGAACCAATTTTTAAAATTTCGTTAATATGATTATGAAATTGGGCTTGCTTTTGTGTGAATTTTTAGGGTTTGTTTGCTTTTGGATGAACATTAAAAATCAGATTTTGAAATTGTTTGTTCCTCATTTTGTTGAGATATATCCTGTCTTTGTTTATTTATTTGTGCATGTCTGGATAGATATGCCAACCTAATTGAATGCTTATTAAATTCAATGAAATGTGATGCATGGCCTTAAGCTTGCGGTGAATAGCTTTATTCAACATATATATTTTGGAAATTAGTTTTATTTTGTTTGATAACATAATATGTGATAACATTTTAGTTTCTTGCAGCTTGAAAATCCTATACTGTTTCAGATTCTAACTTTATGGAATAATCTGTTCACTTTGCAAATGATATGCAAAAATTTTTTAATCGAATTTTTTTTTTCATAGCTTATTGTGTTAGAAGTTCTACTTGCTTTTGTCTTATTTTCCTATATTTCTGTTTTGTAATCTGAAGTCCTGAATTAAAAATAAACTCTTGAATCTAAAATATAATAAGTTATCTTGATTAGTTTGGTGTGAATGTACCAGTTGAGTTGCGAGCATGGAGAAGCACAAAGGGGGAATCATTGGTATCATATTATAAAAATGCCATCTGTATAGAACTTTTGGTGTTCACTTCATTTGTAATTTTTCCCCCTTATTTTGCTCAATTCTTTGAATTATTAAATTATTCTATAGATTCCATTTGCAGATTTTTTGAATCACGATGGGCTTTCAGAAGCAGTTGTGTTGCATGATGAGGATAAACAATTGTCAGAGGTATATTCTCTCTTTTTCTCTTAATTTTCCAGCTCTGTGATGGAGACAAATAGTAGAATAAAACTTTGTTCTATATGGTCTCTAATGTTTGATAAATTGTTCTTTATTTTTAAAATCAATAGGAAAACTTGATTTAAAACTTAAAACAGAATTGGTCTGGAGAAGATGCTTGTTGTCGTTGACCATTGCTCTTATTTCTGGTCCTAATAAAGTAGGAAGTCTTCATTATTGGAGCTAATTTGGTAAAATTTGGTAGGCTTGAAGGAAATATCTATTTCTAATATTAATTCTTTGAATTGTCAGTGCAGGTTATTGCTGATCGAGATTATGCTCCTAAAGAAGAGGTCATATGCAGCTTTGATGATTCTTTTCTTCTATTAAAATAATTTTATGATTACTCTCTGGAACTTACTTATGTTTCTTCTATTTATATATGTGTATTAGATGTGTATACTCAGTTTCTTGTGTTTTTTTTTCCCTGCTTGTCCGCCTTCTAGTGTTGTCTGGATATAGCTGTAAACATATATGTGGCCATCTGGTTAACACGAGCCTGAAATTTTTTTTTCTTTACATTGATTAATAGTTTTGATGTTTAATGGCTCATTAATGGCTTTTCTTTCATCTTAAACGTTGGCATCTGCATATCTAATCGTTGTATGCAGATAGAAATTGCTGCTTAAAAATATTTATATTTGTTATAGATTCAAGAATATATATATGTTATGTCCTTGGACAGTTTGTGAAGTCCCTACATAGATTGTGGGAAACGGCACGTACAAACACACTTTTCATACATGTTTCAGTGTAGAGAAAATATCCATAAAAATGTGTAAAGTCATGCTCTGGGGTTTAAACCTTTAATCCATGTCATAATTGTGAATTTCACTTGGTGCAATTGTCCAGGTATGGATAACATATGGAAAATTCCCAAATTCAACCTTGCTATTGGATTTTGGTTTTTCCCTTCCATTCAACAGCTACGATGAGGTTAGTTTTGAGTTTCAGTTTTGTGTTGGTTCTTGTTTGCAAAAGGAATGGTTATTATACAAACCAGACGGTTTTGCTTGCAAGCTATACTTATCTACCAATATTATCTGGTACCTCTTTGTTTTATAAAGAGCAAGTGGTTCTTTAGCCCCTGTTTTTTTTAAGTACTGATTGCCTTTATCGTGCATCTTTTAGTCTCTCTTCGCATTTGCTATGTATTATTTTTTAAAAAATAATAAAAAAATTTCCAAGTGCTGTTTAGCTTCTGTTATGCTGCAAAAACAACACCAGGAAATTTGCTGGCACTGTTTTACTAATGTTTGTGTAAAAAGACTTTAATTGCTGTTTTATATACCTATAATTTGTATTTCAATATGATCTCCATTTTGCTTTTATTTTTTAATTTTTAAAATGGGAAGATTCCCTTGTATTTTATCTCAATTGCAATTTTGTCTAGTATTAGTTCTTGGGATTATATCTTCTTTTACTTGTTTTTAGGGTGCAGCTCTCAGTTTCAAGTACTACCAACATTGTTTCTCTTCCAAGAAAGAATCTGTAGTTTTATCCAGCTATGAATTGAGTTAGCCATCGGTTATTAGCAGTTTCTGGACAAGGAGCAAGAAGATACCAATGAGGACCTGGATTTCAGAAGCAATTCTCTTATTTTTCTTTTATTTTGAATCATTAGCATTTTCTTTCTCTCGTTTGGTTTCAGATATTGGTGGCATTGGGTAGTGGGTTTGTTTATTGAATCATGATGATACCAAATGTAGGGATGGCAAAAATCCCCATTTTTTTTATTCGCATAATTTTATACCCAATTTTTATTCTAGGGAAAATTTTTTACCCAATTTTTTATTCGGGGAGGGGACGGGGATGAGGTGGAATCCCCATCCCCTACCCATTTCCCCATTTCCCCATTTTAATTTTTAATTTTATTTTTATTTTTAAAATTACTAATAAATAAATAAATAACAAAATTATAAAATATTGTTAAAAATAATAAATATTAAAATAGTTATATTATTAAACTTTTAAACTTAATTAACTAATTAAAGTCTTAAATTTTTAATCCAAACCACAATGATACAGGAGAGAATTATAATTTATAATGCTTCTAATCCTAATTGTATCCTACATTAAATTCTGAGATATTTTAAATTCCAATTACAACGCTTCAATAAGCTTTTTAAGACGTAGAAATAAGTAACTTCATCCAAAATGTCTATCAAAGTTACAATAGTATGAGTTTATTTTACATCAGTAATTATATTATACATTTATTAATATTTCTTATAAAGTTCGTTACTTATATAATTTTCATTGTTTTGGTTTGAAATTTAAATTTGCCACATTTCTCGAGGAAAAACAGGAGGAGCAGGAGGTAAATAGTTTTATTAAAAATATTAATTAAGTATCTACATTTATTTTATTGCCGATGCAAAAATAATTTTTTTTTCTTTTTATTGTAGGATTATGAAGATTGAGTCATTGACAAAGATAATTATTTTAATAATTTATATTTTGAATGTGACTTTGAAATGGATTAATATTAATGCAAGATATATTTTGAACTTTATTTTTATCTGAATTTTTTATTTTAATATGATTAATTTAAAATCGAAAATAAAAAAATGTATTAAACTATTAATTATTCATATTATTCTATTGATTCACTTAATTTTATGAAATATCGGGGATGGGTATGGGGAGATTGGTCCCCTCCCCTCCCCATTGCCATCCCTAACCAAATGTAATTACAAATAGCAGGGTCTAAAATTTGTACGACCTTGTGATTTGTGCTATATTTTTTTACTGATGTTTGCTTAATTTTATTTTCCTTTTTGTTCTTTTTTGAGTGATCTACATAATTAATCAAGAACTAAAATATCAAGTTTGTTAATCTTTTAATTTAATATTATTTTGAGAGTTATTGGCTTCCATCTTACATTAAAATAATCCCTTAATGAAAAATCATTGTTTTAACATTAAATTTAATTTTGCATAATTTTGCAATATGTAATTGACCAGTATTAATATTTCAAAATTAAAAATTTTTGTGAGAAGAATTATAATGTTATATTCTATCTCTAAAAATTAACCAAAAAAAGTCTGTATTTTAAAGTTATAATAAATGTACTATTAAAAAAATCTATATCTATCATAAAATACGATTTTAATAATGCTGGAAATGATCAAGTATTATTTGAAATCTTGAAAAATAGGTTTGATTGAGCTTCATAATGTTTTTAATAAAATGGTAATTTTTAGGGCACAAATGACGAACCGCTAATACTTAAAGTGGCTAATTGATTCCATTTTGGGGAGTTTTCAAAATAAAAAAGGCAAACCACTAACTTTAAGTGGCAAAACGACTACGGTTATGTGAGTTTATTGTGTGGTGTGCGTTGATCATTCCCGATCTTTCAAGTAAGAAAATGTGCTAGTTCTTCCATGTAATAAGAAGCTTAGTGCTATTTGGGTTGAGTTTTTAAAACATTTAATGTCACCATTAATGGAAGGATTTGGTTGGTTTCTGAGTTGGTATACAAATAAATTAATTGCGCTCATATGTAATGTAAAGATAAATTGACTAGCTTGTAGTGAAAAGGCAATGAGTCGTTTGGAGTTGCATGCTCTCTGGAATGAAAGAGGCTAGCCTCTTCGTAGGAAACGGGTAGCCCTTTTCACGTCAGAGAGCATGTTTCTCCAAAATGACTAGCCGTTTCAATGAAGAGGCTAGCCCTGTTCACTTCGCATGCTCTCTGGAATGAAAAAGGCTAGCATTTCTGTGGGAAACGACTAGCCCTTTTCACTCCAGAGATCATGTTTACCGAAAATGGCTAGCCGTTTCAATAAAGAGGCCGGCCGTTTGGAGTTGCATGCTCTCTGGATTAAAAAAGGCTAGCCGCGATAAAGTAAACGACTAACCCTTTTTACTCCAAAAAGCATTTTGATCGAAAACGACTAGCCGCTTATTTTAAAGAGGCTAGCTGTCTTCATACACAAACAACTAGCCTAAAAAATTTTAGAGGCCAGCCGTTTTCGATATGATTTTCACTGGAGGAGAAACGGCTAGCCTCTAAAATGTAAAGGCTAGCCATTTTCGCGTTTGGTACTCACTGGAGGGGAAACAGCTAGCCTCTAAATTTTAGAGGCTAGCCGTTTTCGCTTTTGGTGCTTACTGGAGGGGAAACGGCTAGCCTCTAAAATTAAAAGGCTAGCTGTTTTCGCTTTGGATGGTTTCTGGAACTTGAATGGTCAGCCTATTATTTTGTAAAGGTTAGCCGGGTTCAATCCAATGGTATTGTTCATCTTCTTCCTCACAAAATCGGTCAGCCGCTTCTCTCTTTAAAAGTCGAATCCTCTCTCCGACGTTCTCACTCCAAAGATCCACCGTTTATAATCAGTTCATAGCCCAAATTCAATCTTAGAAATCATTTCCCACCACTCGATCTTGCTAAAATTTATAAAAAAAAAAACTGGTTAATTGTCGAAACCGAAATAACCTAGGTTGTAAACCCCTTTCACTTGCTACTTCACCAATATTTCACTATTCGGTAAATGTTTACCAAAATTTAACCCATATATCCCTTTTAAACATCATTGACTTCCATCTAATCGGTATATTCCTCTTCAAATCGCCGAAAAATTAAAATGTCAAGTTCAAGGCTACGTAGAGCAAAAGAGAAAGGGAAAGAAGCAATTCCACCACCCAAACGGTCACCGAAGGGGGGGGGGGCCTATAGAATTAAATTGCAACCTTGAAAATCATTTAATTAATGGACCAACAAATATGAAACCACAACCATTAACTTGATACCTAAACATTAAACTTGAAACCAGTGAACTTGAAACTTAGGGCAATAAACGTGAAACATGAGATCATTAACTTGCAACCATAAAAATGATTAAAATAATGAGCTTGAAACTTAAGGCAATGAACATGAAACATCGGATTATTAACTTGCAACCTTCAAAATTATATAATTAATGGACCAATAAACATGAAATCATGACCATTAACGTGATACCTAAACCAATAAACTTGAAACCAGTGAACTTGAAACTTAAGGTAATAAACCTGAAATATGAGATCATTAACTTGCAACCATAAAAATGATTAAATTAATGAACTTGAAACTTAGGGCAATGAACATGAAACATCGGATCATTAACTTGCAACCTTCAAAATTATATAATTAATGGACCAATAAACATGAAATCATGACCATTGACGTGATACCTAAACCAATAAACTTGAAACCAGTGAACTTGAAACTTAAGGTAATAAACCTGAAATATGAGATCATTAACTTGCAACCATAAAAATGATTAAATTAATGAACTTGAAACTTAGGGCAATGAACATGAAACATCGGATCATTAACTTGCAACATTCAAAATTATATAATTAATGGACCAATAAAAATAAAATCATAACCATTGACGTGATACCTAAACCAATAAACTTGAAACCAGTGAACTTGAAACTTAAGGTAATAAACCTGAAATATGAGATCATTAACTTGCAACCATAAAAATGATTAAATTAATGAACTTGAAACTTAGGGCAATGAACATGAAATATCGGATCATTAACTTGCAACCTTCAAAATTATATAATTAACGGACCAATAAACATGAAATCATGACCATTGACGTGATACCTAAACCAATAAACTTGAAACCAGTGAACTTGAAACTTAAGGTAATAAACCTGAAATATGAGATCATTAAATTGCAACCATAAAAATGATTAAATTAATGAACTTGAAACTTAGGGCAATGAACATGAAACATCGGATCATTAACTTGCAACCTTCAAAATTATATAATTAATGGACCAATAAACATGAAATCATGACCATTGACGTGATACCTAAACCAATAAACTTGAAACCAGTGAACTTGCAACCATAAAAATGATTAAATTAATGAACTTGAAACTTAGGGCAATGAACATGAAACATTGGATCATTAACTTGCAACCTTCAAAATTATATAATTAATGGACCAATAAACATGAAATCATGACCATTGACGTGATACTTAAACCAAAAAACTTGAAACCAGTGAACTTGAAACTTAAGGTAATAAACCTGAAATATGAGATCATTAACTTGCAACCATAAAAATGATTAAATTAATGAACTTGAAACTTAGGGCAATGAACATGAAACATCGGATCATTAACTTGTAACCTTCAAAATTATATAATGAATGGACCAATAAACATGAAATCATAACCATTGACGTGATACCTAAACCAATAAACTTGAAACCAGTGAACTTGAAACTTAAGGTAATAAACCTGAAATATGAGATCATTAACTTGCAACCATAAAAATGATTAAATTAATGAACTTGAAACTTAGGACAATGAACATGAAACATCGGATCATTAACTTGCAACCTTCAAAATTATATAATGAATGGACCAATAAACATGAAATCATGACCATTAACGTGATACCTAAATCAATAAACTTGAAACCAGTGAACTTGAAACTTAAGGCAATAAACCTGAAATATGAGATCATTAACTTGCAACCATAAAAATGATTAAATTAATGAACTTGAAACTTAGGGTAATGAATATGAAACATCGGATCATTAACTTGCAACCTTCAAAATTATATAATTAATGAACCAATAAATATGAAATCATGACCATTAACGTGATACCTAAATCAATAAACTTGAAACCAGTGAACTTGAAACTTGAGGTAATAAACCTGAAATATGAGATCATTAACTTGCAACCATAAAAATGATTAAATTAATGAACTTGAAACTTAGGGCAATGAACATGAAACATATGATCATTAACTTGCAACCCAAAAAATTATATAATTAATGGACCAATAAACATGAAATCATGACCATTAACGTGATACCTAAACCAATAAACTTGAAACCAGTGAACTTGAAATTTAAGGCAATAAACCTGAAATATGAGATCATTAACTTGCAACCATAAAAATGATTAAATTAATGAACTTGAAACTTAGGGCAATGAACATGAAACATCTTATCATTAACTTGCAACCGAAAAAATTATGTAATTAATGGACCAATAAACATGAAATCATGGCCATTAACGTGATACCCAAATCAATAAACTTGAAACTAGTGGACTTGAAACTTAAGGCAATAAATCTGAAATATGAGATCATTAACTTGTAACCTTAAAAATTATTTAATTAATAGACCAATAAACATGAAACCATAACCATTAACTTGATACCCGAACCATTAAACATGAAACCATAACCATTAACTTGATACCCGAACCATTAAACATGAAACCAAAGGAACATGAAACAGAGGGCAATAAACATGAAATATGTTATCATTAACTTGCAACCGTGAAAATCATTAAATTAATGGACCAATAAACATGAAATCGTGACCATTAAGGTGATACCTTGACCATTAAACTTGAAACTCCTTTTTTATTATTATAAAAATAAATTTTTTTGTTATGTCCTTTAATATTAAAATAATGATTATTTTATTATTATTATTTTATTTCTTATAATTGAATATTATTATTTTTATTATTATAAAAATAACTTTAGTGGAAAAGTGGCAGCCAAACCATTGCTCTGCTTTTTGCCTTTTTTTTATTGCTTGCATGTATGTGATACATGCATGTACTGTAGCCGTCCCCCTTTTCCTATAGATATTAGAAGGGATATTATCATTTTACCACTAAAGTTATTCTGACATATCCTCGTCTTTTAAGATTTTTAAGACCAAACGCTTTGTATCAATTTACCATCATTCCGTTAAAAAAGTTAAAAATTTGTTGTTGTTTTGCTGATGTCATAAGGGCATCAAAGACATTTCCTATTGAAGCCAAAAAACTCTATTGCAAGTGTAAAATAAACAATAAAACAAAGTAAAAAAAATTCAAGGGAAATAATTAGAGAATTAAGAAATTGATAACCCTAAAATTGGCCCCTCTCTCTCATTAATTTTTTCCTTTAATTAAATTGTTATTGTTTTTAGTTGTGATTAATACTTGAATTTCATAGATTATAATATTAATTTTGAAGTAGAATTTATTATTATTATTTTTGTTATTTGTCATAATTTTGCATATTCTTCATTATTTTTATTAATTAGAAATTTCAATTGTTTTCTAAATCTTATTAATTGTTATTGTTATTATAAATTGTTATTAAATTGTTATTATTTTTAGTTGTGATTAATACTTGAATTTCATAGGTTATAATATTAATTTTGAAACATAAATTTTTATTAATTGTTCTTTGCCGTTTATCGTAATTCTACATATTATTCATTATTTTTTTATTAATTACAATTTTTAGTTGATTTCTAAATCTTATTTTTGTTCATTATTTCTTTCTTTTCAAAGGGTAAAATTATCTTTTATTCTCTTGGGGGTAAAATCGACTTTTAACTCATTTTCTGTTAAACATTAACGTTTTTCTAACGGAATGATGGTAAATTAATAACAACGCAAACGTTTGATTAAAACGCTGAAATCTTATATAATAACTTTAAGAAGAAATGATAATATCCCATATTAGAATAAGGGCTACATGTCTATACGTAAATATAGCAAGTAGTGGCGGACCTATAGTTGGGCTAGACTGGGTTGTAGCTTGGTCTAGTACAGAAAAAATCATTTATACACCTTGTTTTCTTATAATTTTTTTTATAAAAATAGAGTTTTTATTTTGTTTTCATATATGTCCCTAACTCAAGTATCCTTATGTTTTCATCAATTTAGTTTAACAATAGAGTTTTTACTTTATATTCAAATATTTTCCTAACTCAATTACCCTTATATTTTCATCAATTTAGTATAACAATTGAGCTATTATTTTGTATTCAAATATATCCCTAATTCAATTGTATTATTTCCAATTGAAATTAGTGACTTATTTTATAAAATGATTAAATTATATACTTATTGGATAGATTGAAAACATTAGGGAGCTAAAGTATTATTATCGCTTTAATTTATTTTAAAAAACTTCTAATTGAAAAAAATATAAATCAATGTAATATAATATCGTCACTAGCATTAAAAGTATTTACGAAAACAATATATAGTAACAATTATCAATATTTTCATAAACATTTTATGTGAATTTTTAGATTCTATTTATTAGTTACATTAACTATGAGAAGAAGTTAGAATATAAAATTTAAGTATTTTGAGGAAGTTTGATAGAAGAATCATCAACATCTACTTCTATAAAGAGAGTCAGTGCACCTGGCAAAGAAACAATGGTATCCAAATATCTTTTTGTTGAATTGAGTTTAGTTTATTACTAAACCTTTTGACTAATAATACTTTTATAATTCGAAAGAATGAATAAATTTTAATTTTTTAAATTTATTTAAGCTTGGTAATTTAGTACTTGACTTCAAATATAAAAGTTTTACTTGTAATCTTTAATTAATTTTAATTACATGTACTGATCTAATTTAGTTTGAAATTCTTAATTGATTTATTAATCCTTATATAATTACATGTTATTATAGGTTGCAATATCAGATTTCATAATTGAAAAATAGTGTTTTGATATTTAAATTGCCTTTTGGTTTCTACTCTTTTTTTACAATTATTTTTATTTATAATACATATTTAAAGGGATAAAGCTCTCCACGTCTCCCCTCATTTAATATACTTCTTTTTACTTATAAATTTTTATATTCACTTCAAAATATAAATTTTAAAATTTAACCCGAACTAATATTAAATCCTGGATCCGCACAGATAGCAAGTTAAGTCACATCCTTTTATCTTTTTATTTTCATTTTATAAATAAATAAATAATGCATATTGAATTAGGATCACGCGTCTGAAATCTTTACGTGAAGATTTTGTTAAACACCGTGTAAAAAAATAATATGAATAGTGAAAGCTAGCACATGGGTCACAATGTCGCTTTCAAAGAAATAATTTTCTCTTTTGATGTTTTGTCGTTATAGTTGACTGAGACGAGAAAGAAATAATTGCTCGTTTGCTTAATAGAATTGCTTCAAAGCAGTTTTACCAGTTATAATTCATCAGCTCCTACTCTTTGCGTTCAATTCTCAATCAAGAAACCCTCTCCTGACTTTCATCTTTTAACCTCGAACACGCTCTGATTCTGTTTATTGTACCCACTGCTATTGCTAGCTGTTCCCTTATTTTGCTTTGCTCCCTTCTGCCATCAGCTCTCTGTATACTCATTGGATCAAGAAGCCCTTTTCAATTTTCTGATCTCAACAACACTTTGATTCTCATCTATTACACTGATTTTTTTTCCTTGTTTTGCTCAAATACAATTTCTCTCCCTAATTTAGTCCCGTTCCCTTTCGCCGCCATCTGTTTGTTCTTCGCTTCTTCATTGATTAACAATTGTCCAGTCGTTTCACCTGTTCTTTTTCTGTTCCTTTCACTTCAGATCAATCCATCCTCGCACAACCCCAAAAAAAGAAAAAAGAAAAAAGATTGACGGTGATGGAATGCATTGTTACTGTCGTTTTAGAGGTTGTAAAATGCTTGGCTCCTCCAACACAACACCAAATTCGTTACTTGCGTAGCTCCAATGACAACTTTGAGAATCTCAAGGCTGAAATCGAGAAGCTCAAGGATAAAAGTCGGAGCATTCAGCGCAGAGTCTCAGAGGCTGAAAGAAAAGGAGAAAAGATTGAAGAGGAGGTTGAGAAATGGCTGGTTAATGCGAATAAGATCATTGAGCATGCAGACAAATTCATTGACGACGAGGAGGCAACAAATAAGCGATGTCTCAAGGGTCTGTGTCCTAATCTGAAGACCCGCCATCAGCTTAGCAAGAAAGCGGAGGCAGAGGTGAAGGCAATTGTCAAAATCCGAGAAGAAGCTGGGAGATTTGACGATAGAATTTCCTACCGTACCATTCCGGAGGAGATATGGCTCAAGTCTCACAAAGGCTACGAGGCCTTCGAGTCAAGACTTTCTACCTTGAAGGCCATACAAAATGCATTGATCGATGTTAATGTTAGTGTCGTTGGGGTGTACGGCATGGGCGGCATTGGAAAGACGACACTGGTGAAGAAGGTCGCCAGGCAAGCTATGGAAGACAAGCTCTTTGATATGGTGGTCTTTTCAGAGGTTTCGCAAACTCCAGACATAAAAAAGATTCAACAGGAAATTGCCGAGAAGTTGGGCCTGGAGTTGCACGAGGAAGTTGAATCTAGAAGAGCAAGTAGACTATTTGAGCGATTGAGAAATCACAAGAAGATCCTTGTGGTTTTAGATAACATTTGGAAACACCTTGATTTGGAGGCAGTTGGAATTCCTTTTGGAGAAGACCATAAAGGCTGCAAACTACTGCTGACGGCAAGAGATCGTAGTGTCCTCTTAAAAATGGGTTCTAAAGATAACTTTTTGATAAACAATTTAAATGAAGAAGAAGCCTGGAGATTGTTTAAGATGATGGCCGGTGATGATGTTGAAAATCGTGAGTTGAAATCTACAGCAATAGACGTCGCCAGGGCATGTGGAGGTTTGCCCATTGCCTTGACTACAGTAGCAAAGGCACTGAGAGGCAAGAGTCTGCATGAATGGAAGAATTCCTTGCGAGAACTCCAAACGCCTTCAATGGTAAACTTCGAAGGGGTATCTGCAGAGACTTATTCAAGTATTGAGCTCAGTTTCAACCATTTAAAAGGTGAGCAACTCAAGAAAATTTTTCTGCTCTGTAGTCTAATGGAGAACCATATTACTTTGGACTTGTTTAAGTACTCCATGGGTTTGGGTATATTTAAAGGAGTCAATAAGATGGAAGATGCACGAGACAAATTATATGCATTGGTCCATGAACTTAGAGACTCTTGTTTGTTGCTTTAGGGTGATAGCAATGAACGATTTTCAATGCATGATGTTGTTTGCGATGTCGCAATATCAATTGCATGCCGCCACCAACATGTGTTTTCGTTGAGAAATGATGAGGATGTGTGGGACTAGCCAGATGAGGATGCACTACGAAAATGCAATGCTATCTCTTTAATAAATAATAGTAATCGTGAATTTCCTGAAGGATTAGAATGCCCAAACCTTGAACTTTTATATATCTCTCTCAAAGATTCTTCTCTTGAAATCAATATTCCTGAGAACTTTTTTGTAGGGATGAAAAAGCTTAGAGTTCTAGATTTTACCGGAATGCAATTGTCTTCATTTCCATCTTCAATTGGTCTTCTCGTAAATCTTCACACACTATGTCTGGATCAAAGTGCGTTGGGAGACATAGCAATCATTGGGAAGTTGAAGAATCTAGAAGTCCTTAGCTTTTTGAAGTCTGATATTATGCAGTTGCCCGAAGAACTACGTCAATTGAATAAGTTGAGACTGTTAGATTTAACCAATTGTTTCCATCTGAAAGTTATTGCGCCCAATCTCATATCAAGCTTAACTCGATTAGAAGAGCTGTATATGGGTAATTGCTTCATTGAATGGGAGGTTGAAAGAGCCAACAGCAAAAGAAGTAATGCTAGCCTTGACGAATTGATGCATTTACCTCGGCTAACCACTCTAGAAATTGACGTTAAAAATGACAGTATTTTACCAGAAGGTTTTTTGGCCAGAAAGCTCGAAAGGTTCAAAATATCTATTGGAAATGAGTCATTCATGCCTCCCAAGAGTGTTAGACAAGATTGGTTTAAAAGTCGGCCGCCCTTTTCGATCAACAGTTATCGCAAGAGTATAAGAGCATTGAAGCTCAAGCTTGATTTTATGGACATTTGCTCCATGAAATTGCAGGGCATCAATAACGTTGAATACTTGTGGTTGGACAAGCTGCAAGGTACCGAGAATGTTCTTTTCAATTTGGACATGGAGGCCTTTTCACAATTGAAGCTTCTCTGGGTTCAAAATAATCCTGACTTCTTTTGTATCGTTGATTCAAGGGAGATGGTCGCTTGTGATGCCTTTCCTCTTTTGGAGTCACTTATCCTTCACAATTTGATCAACATGGAGAGGATATGTGTTGATCGGCTCAAAGTAGAGTCTTTCAACGAACTCAAAACCGTAGAAGCATATAATTGTGATAAGTTGAGTAATATCTTTTGGCTCTCTACTTCAAAATGCCTTCCAAGACTTGAGAGAATTGCAGTTGTTAATTGCAGCAAGATGAAAGAGATTTTTGCAATTGGGGAAGAAGTTGATAATGCAATTGAGAAGATAGAGTTTGCTCAATTAAGATCTTTGAGTCTGGGGAATCTTCCAGAGGTTACAAGTCTTTGCCGCCGTGAGGTGGAGACTCCTTCAGCATCACCGAACAGACAAGTGTCGCAAGAGGAATCGACGACTATGTATAGCTCCAGTGAAATCACTTTGGATATTTCAACTCTACTTTTCAACGAGAAGGTGCGTAGGCTAACATTTTCTTTATTCTATCATGCGTTCTCTTTTGATGTCATATGTGGAAAATAATTAAATCATTTAAAGAATGGAAAGAAAATGGAAAAAAGGATAAAAAGAATCTCACGCGCTCACTAATTGAGCTCTTAACAAGTAGTATGAATTAGAATGCATACTCAGCTGTCAGTTGGAAATTGATTCTGACTTGCATTAATTTGTAATCAAAGAAGAAAATTTCAACAAGTGCTTCCCATATGGATATTGGATCTAACGAGAAATTCTTATTTTTTTAGGTTGCGTTGCCTAACTTGGAGGCTTTGGAGATATCTGATATTAATGTCGACAAGATTTGGCACTACAATCATCTTCCGGTTATGTTTCCTCGCTTTCAAAATTTAACACGATTGATTGTGTGGCGTTGTCACAAATTAAAATACATATTTTCAGCGTCTATGATCGGAAGCCTTAAGCAGCTCCAACACCTAGATATACGCCATTGTGAGGATTTACAGGAGATCATTTCTGAAAACAGAGCAGATGAAGAGATCCCTAATTTTGCCTTTTCACAGCTCACCACTCTGAGACTCGAAGATCTACCAAAACTTAGATATTTGTACCCTGGAATGCATACTTCGGAATGGCCCGCACTAGAAATTCTTTTAGTGTATCGTTGTGACAAATTAAATATATTGGCTGCAGATTTATCGCAGAATAATGAGAATGATCAACTTGGTATTCCTGCACAACAGACCCTATTGCCGTTGGAAAAGGTATGAAGCCATTTTCTAGATTTTTTATCAATAGCATTTTTTTTAACTTTGAAAAATATAACAAAGCATTGATAAATTAATACTCAATAAATTGAAAACTTTTATTACTCAATAATCTTTGCTAGTTTAGACTAAGGGATCAATGTGGTAGATTAATAATTATATGAACTTTTTTAGGTATAGCATTTATAAAAGAATCCTTAGCCTTTCCATATAGAGGAACTTACAAAATAAATTAGTAATTTATTATCGTGCAATAAAATAATTTCGTTTTTTTCCTTAATATCTTTTTTACCTCTAAAATTAACATATAAAAAATTGTTTAATAAATTTGATCAATAATTCAATTTTTTTTTTTTAAAAAATATTATATAAAACAAAAACTATAAAGTCACTGCATGTGATTGGATTACTCAAAATCATTTGAGAGAACATCAGCTGACCTCATTAATTATTATGATTGATGATGATCAGATCTTACCCAACTTGACGCAACTATCACTAAGCGGAAAAGACGTGAAGATGATTTTGCAAGCCGATTTCGCACAACACCTTTTTGGCAGTCTCAAACAACTAGGGATTATTGGAGATGACTCGGCTTGTTTTCCAATCTGGAACATAATTGAGAGATTTCACAATCTCGAAATACTCTCACTGTGTTTTTTTTCATTCTACGAAGAGGTATTTTCGATGGAAGGATGCTTAGAGAAACAAGTGGGGAAGTTGGCAGTGATAAAATGTCTACATCTGATCCAGCTTAATCATCTGAAGCAGCTGTGTAAACAAGACTGCAAACTTGGCCCCATTTTTCAGTATCTTGAAATTCTAAGAGTATATTTTTGTCAAAGTCTGTTAATTCTATTGCCATCATCATCGGTATCTTTTCGGAACCTAACAGAACTTGTAGCTTTCGGTTGCAAGGAATTGATACACTTAGTAACATCCTCCACAGCAAAAACTCTAGTGCGACTGGTCAAAGTGCAAGTATATGGATGCAGAGCAATGACAGAGGTGGTAATAAATGACAAAGATGGAGTTGAAAAAGAAGAGATTGTTTTCCGCAAATTGAAGACGTTGGAACTGAGTGATTTAGATAGCCTCACAAGTTTTTGCTCTGCCAATTACACCTTCAAATTCCCATCTTTGCAAGCATTGTGGGTGATTGGTTGTCCCAAATTGAAGATTTTCACTACAGAAGAATCAAGCACGCCTCCGAGAGTAAATGTCTGGTATGGAGAGACAGCGGGTTTTCAACGGCGTTGGGCTAATAATGATCTTAACAGGACCATACAACAATTACATGCTGAGAAGGTACGGATATACATGTTACTCTCTATCTCCCATGGAAAAATTTTACAAAATTTTCTTTTTTTAAATAAAATATCGATAAGATATTTGTTATAAAGTTAGTTTAAATTGATGAATAAGAATTTTATTTTCAGCTGTTGGCGGGGTCGTCGTCATACTCTGTGGATTACGACTAATTTCATAGGCTTCTTATGACTTGGAGTTACGAATTTGAAGAAGAAAGTCCGAGCTGGTAATTAATTCTTATTTTATTTATTTGATCTCGTGGGTTGTTTCACAATTTCATCTCAATTGTTTAGAATGGGTCACTTGGTTTACTGTCAATATGGAATGCACTTTTCATGATTCGTTCAGGCTTTTATGGGCAGATTTTGCGTCATTGATTGTCTTTTGGTCTAATTTAATTTAATTTGAGTATTTTGTTTGAGAATTCGCTTGTTCTCTAAAATTTTATAATTCCTTGCAAGCATTTTATGATGAAATTTCATTAAAAGGGGCAACACTTGCATGTTGAAAGTGTTCAGATATTATAATTCCTTGAAATCATGCGAACTTTTTTCTTTCTTTCTTTGCCAATCTTTTATTGTCATCATTGCTGTTCCGTTATATTTGTTTCTGCTCTGTTTGTTCTTTGGAAACTTGGAAGGCAACGAAAGTACTTAAGAAAATGCTCTTGCCTATGAACACATAATTAAGAAGCTGAATATCATTCAGCGGGTAATATATATATATATATATAATTAGCCCATTATGCCTACAACAAATCCTTACACCATCAAAGGTTAGCTATGAACAACTATATTGTGGAAATATTGTTTGAAAGCATTGGATAGAATTTTCAAAAATATCAAGTTTTCACAAACCAAAAAGGGAACTAATTTGGTCTAGTTTTGTGAAAGTATAGAAGCACAATATTTTGTCTGTTATTCTTGTTAAAATTCTCAGCACTATGTTTGCAGAATGTCTGGATACTGATGGAGATTCAAGTCACTCTTCTTCTGTGCAACATTTGAAATGAAGCCTTTTTTTCCCCGTTTATTCACATTTTATGTTGTGAGGGGTTCCGTTTCCATCTTCATGTGATTTACTTCATCGTGTCGCTACATATATGATAGTTTGTGTTATTTCTTGTCTGTTTCCTTTGTTTGACCATCGGAAGTTCAAAGACAGTTTATTCTAAATGTGTGTAAATTCATTTTCTGTATAAGCTCTTTGTATGCATTTTGACATTTTATTCTCAATATGCATGACTCAATGAGAGGTCTATTGTTATATATACGTCACGAATTTCTTGTGTATTTTTAGATTTGATGATGTATTATTGCCTCATTGCAAGGTCTTATAATCACTCTGATTCTTATTTCTTGTATATATATGTATATATGCGCAAGAAATTTGATAAATGATCTTGTCATTTTCTCGGCCAAGATTCTTAGTACTTTATATGTTGGAAGGGTACTAAGCAGCAGTCCAAGATTTGTCAACTCAAAGATCGTCATGTCACTTTTTGAAAGTTGACTAAAAATTATTCCTAAAAGTAGCAAAAGTTGGTGGATTATTGTGGTTTTCCTACTTTATCGTTTTTGGTTGAATAAATTAATATAAAGCTGTCGATTCTGCATTAAAGCTTATGAATTGTGAAGATATGAATACCAAATCTTTCCAACTCCAACTCTTGAGTAATTATTAGGTTCCCACCCATGCAAACATATTTTCTTTCGAGAAAAAAGGGATGCCTGATTCAGGGCATCCGTTGCCTCGGTTTATTTGATTTTGTTTGGTTCAATTGTGGTTCTGTTATTTAGTTTTTCCTCTGATGGTTCTGTTTCTCTGTATATTTCACTGGGTTTGCTTTGCTTCACATCTTTCTTTCAAAACTAAGTATATATCAAATCATGCATATGCTCATGCTCTTGCCTATGAACACATAAAGAACAACTGAATATCCTTCGTCGGATAACAAAAAAAAAAATCTAATCATCCATTATCCATACAAGAAATGATACCATTACTTTTAGCAAATTGAAGGTGTTATATCTTTTTTATTTAAAAAGTCTCTTAAGATTTTTATTTTTCCGGTTATTACACCTCCAAATTTCCACAGCTATAATGTCAAATTGTAATTATTTGTCCCAAGATGAAGATTTTCACTGGAGGAGAATTAATAATTACGCTATTTCGGCCCAGAGGACCATGAAGCCCCTTGGGTTGTTGACATTAACACTATTACGCTAGTGCGTTTACCAACCCAAACCTTCTGTTTGGTCAACAGTGTCTAAATTGAACCTATAGTGAATGGAGGAAAAAGAAAAAAAGGATTTATCAGAAACCTGCCGGTTTGGCGTATTCTCAGTTTGATAGATTGTATTTGTGTATTTTCAAATACCTCCCCTGGTGCTAGCATACCTTTTCTTAATACCCCTAATTTAGAAAAAATAATAGTTTGTATACTGAAAATAAAATATTGTTGGTTAGTACCAGCATATGTCTTAAAAAAAATAATTTGTATACTAAAAATAAAAAATTGTTGGTTAGTACCAGCATGTTTGTTTTGGTGCCAAGGGATGTGAATACAATGAAAATATCAAACCACCCCTGCTACTTTCCAAAATGACTTTGATGAATGAAACAAACAAAAGATTTAAGTCAAATATCAGAGAACCAAAAGGAAGTTGTTTTGCATCAAATTTCATTCAATCTTGGTGAAGATCTTGGTGTCCCTCTTTTATTCAATATAAGAAGAGTGAAAAAAAAGTTGTTTGTTTTTTACACAAGTGATAGAAATACTTTTCAACTTTAGACAGTGTAACACTATACACATCAAAGAAAAAAGATAATGAACCATTTCCCATACATAAAGCAAACAAAATTAGTATTTAGTACAGGAGATGCAACAGAATTTTAAATTTTATTCCTCAAGGGCTATAAGTGATACAAATGAGTACACAAATCAACCATCTCTAGCTTAACAAAAAGATGATGCGAATGCATAAACATGCAAAAAGTCTACAAATAGTATACATGGTAACTATGACTAAGTAAAATAACAATTCTGATTGATAATACCACCAGCAACAGGACCTTCATACCTTCTCTTTATTAATCACTAGTTGGTATGCTATAGCTCAGCCAAGTGTCAAATGAATGGCGATCAAACTCTCGAGCCTCTGTATACCCTCCATAAGTTGTCTCCAACTACATCAAGGACTGCAATTATTTTAAGCAATAGAAAAATAATCGTGATACAATGAGTATCATATAGAGCATGCACTTGCTTTATACATATCCAAGAGTCTGAAGATAGGTACATGGAGCTTGATTTGCAGAATGATCTATCAAGAAAGCCTCAATGCAAAATCTTCATCCCTATTCCAAACAAAACCGGGCATATCGATCCTCTGCCCAGCAACAATCCTATATATGTAAAGCTTCTCAACAGGGAGCTCCGGCCTTGAATCTGGGGGTCCCTTCTCTTCAATAACTTGAACATTCAGCGTGATTATCCAAAGACACTACAATTTTCATTTATAACTCAAACAAGTAAGACGGGACTTATCTAAAGACACTGCAATTTTGGACATTGGCTAACAAGCTTGATTAGGTCAGGACTTTGTATAGTGGCATAGCTCAGATTCAAGGTTGTTAGGCCAGAGCAAACGGAATTGACAGATCACACTATTTGAGACCATAATCAGGTTGCATCTACGACTAATTTTCCAAAATTATACCAATCTCTATTCTAGTACATTGCTAATCAATGTTCCTGATTAATACGAGCAGCAATGACTATATAAACAATTATCTCCAGCCAACCAGGTATGTCAGAAGCCAAATCTATAGTAGAGAAGGTTTGGTAGATCTCTTAAAAAATAATCTCATCTTTAATTTAATAAAAACTAGCATGAATCCCTGTTCAATAATCAGAATCAGTACCTTAAACAAATAAAAAAATTTCAGAGCCATTTTCAATCAGTCACATGGCAGCATAACAAATAGCAAATCACTTTCAATCAATCACAAGCGAATATGCGTTTGCAACAATCATTCACCTACAACTAACATTAATCGATGGAAAAAAATTTAAGCAACAGGAATACTCAAAAAATTTTCGAGACCCATTATTCTTTTTTTTAATCAAGTCTCCTTACAAAACTGACATGCACGGAAATAATCTTATTCATACCTCATTCGCGGCTCGAAAACACTGGGATTGTTTGTGGGTCGACGGCGAAAGTCACTGGTCGGTATTCTTCCACATCGCCGGCGTGAATCAGTCGTCTCAGGTATTGCCGTCTTCGGATTCAGTGTCATGGTCTCCCGTTCGTAAGCAAGTTTTTTAATCAAACCATTAGAGAGAAGATGAAAGGGATGTTGCGTTTCATGGCTTCAGTTCGAATGGAGGAAAGAGATGACCATTTTTCCTTTTCTTTTTTTGTGGGCGTTAATGTGTGCTGGGTAAAGCTTCTGTTCTTTACCCAATGGACATTTACAAAGTTGAGACCAATTTCAGAACACAACTTAAAAATTGGGTAATGTTTAGAGATCTCCCCTGAGGTTTTGTATATTGACAGTCTCATGGAAAATATTCACGTAATTACAGGGAGCTCCCTAAAATAATTGACGTTAGTATACCATTTCGTATATTGTTAGTATATGAGGGTAAATTAGTGGTTTCATAATAAAAATCAAAGAAAAATCAAAATAAAATCCAAAGTTGCACGATGACCCAGATTTAGGCACTGATAATCAATTTTATTACCCACAATGCAAATTATCTTCAATTTATCTAAGATGAATGAAAACTCCATTTTCTCTCTCATTAAATGAAACCCTCAGCCATTTTCAAGCTTGAAAAGTTCTGAAGAAACTTTTGTAACTATAAAATCCCTGCTGCCTTCAAGTAATTTTAAGCTGAGTATGAACATGACAAGCTGCAATGGTGGCAAAAGGGTGTCGCCAAGCGAATTTCGTCGGCGGCTACTGTTTAAGACTACTAGAATTGGAACCTAAAAAAGGTTAGTTTCCCAAAAAAAAAAAAAAAACTTGCATGTTGGACTCAATGTTTTTTTTTTCTTTTTATTGTTGTGATGATGAAGAATGATAAAAATGTGTTGAAGAAGATGCTGAATGAGTTACTTTGAACAAAAAAGAAATTGGGTTTTTTTTTTTCTATTTTAGTTTATTTCAAACTTAAATGAATTGAAATCTTTGATTTATTAACTTGTTATTTTAGATTCAAAAGGTTGGTTTGGTGGTGTTGTGGTCTGGGGATGATAATTGATTTTTGTTTGTCATGAAATTGACATGGCAGGTACCATTACCCATTGATCCAGGCTTTTACTGTGGCAATAGCATTCGTTCTTATGCCATGGTCTGCCTTCTTCATATGGCTTGTGGCCTGAAAAAAGAAGACTCATTTCTTTTCTTCCTTGGCTTCAATTGAAACGATTAAGGAATATTTTTCTAATTCCAATATCTGAATATTATAAATTCCTAGCTTTACAATTACTTTCATAATGAATGAACCATTGTTCATTTACTATCATTGAATTTGAAGCTAACACTGCCAGAAAGTAAAGCAAGCATCATGATTCATAAATCGCTCATTATCTTTCTAATAGCTATGGGGAAGGAGTATCTTAGCCATGTCAGTTCAATTTCCCGTTTGTTCTTATATTTCATTAGCAGGTGTGCGTATGTGATTCTATTGTGCGGGTTGTGTATTTTGAATGCATTGAAAAGTGAATCATGGTTTATTGTCTTATTGAAGTAGTTTACTAATGGTGATATTTTAATTTGACGATGGTTGTATTTATAGCCACTGCTGCTGTAAATATTCAATACGTTGACAATTTTGTTGATTTTCTTAATTTATATTTTACTTTTTTTTTTTATATTATGTAAATGTCAATGATTTGTTTTCCATGATTATTAGACTTTTTGGTGCTCAGTGTGGTGTTTACTATTTAACTCCAAATTGTTGCACTCATTTTTGTAGCCAAGGGTATTTTTGACTTTTTATCAGTCCACTAACAATCAAGTTAACTGTGTACTAACGCCAGGGGAGGTTTTTATAATTACATGAATATTTTCTATGACACTTTTAATACACCGAATCTCAGGGGAGGTCCCGAAAAATTACCCCTCGAAAATTTCAAGTTTACTTGAATTTTTTTATCATTAATGTGTACTTTTACGATTTTATACTCACCAACTTAATTTATACGAAGTGGTAAACTAACGTTTGAAAAGGTGTTTGAGAATACGCGAATACAATCTATCAAACTAAAAACATGCTAAATCTCAGTGGAGGTTTGTGATAATTAACCAATGGAAAAAACATGTAAATTAGAAACCCAACTTACGAAAATGCTAGATTGGGCAGGCTTTATTGCGAGAAATGTACCTAAAATAATATTTCTGTATGTGTACCCAGAAAATATATAAAGGAACGACCTATATAATATTTTTGTTGAAATGCTATACTCTATGATTACAGAATGCCTGAGTTCTAAAGAAGATTCAAGTCATTCCTCTGGTGCAGCATTCGAAATAAGGCCATTGCCCTTGTGAAATTTGCATTACTTCTATTGAAAATCTACATAATGAGAGCTCTCCCGTTACATTTTTCGTTGTTCTGCTTGTGCTTTACTTCAATGTGTCGCCACATGAACAAGTATATTGCAACATATGTACCATCAATTTTGCTATGTCATATTCCCTAATATTATATAATACAGATGATTTTGAAATTATAATAACAACAATGGGGTCAAGCACATTTTGTGTCTTGAAGATTTGCGAGAGCTCCATCCTACAAAGTTAATATATTATTATTATTATTGATGATGATGACATTGTTGTTATTATTATTATTTGAGAGATGGTAGAATAAAGTTGTTCATTTTGAAGTTTAACAGTGGAAAATAAGAAAAACAAGAAAAAGTTTTTTTTTTGTTATTTTAGGTTTCTAAAAATATTTTTGCTCCGTTTGTTTGGTTTTCTTTGCTGGGTTTTGAGATAAAAAAAAATTATCTCAAATAATATAATATTCATCAATTAGTTGGAGAGATAATATAATTAATTCACTTAGATCTTAAAAGAATTACCAAGCACTCAATTAATAACACATTATCTAGGATTAAATTTGAGAGAAAAAATTTAAAATGTCTATATTTACTCTAATTTAATTGAAAATAAGCCTATCATTGGATGATCAATTATAGTTTGCTTAATACTAAAATGTCACCCGTAAGTTTGCTCTGGATTTGTAACTGATTTATTTTAATTCTTCAACTCGACAAAGGGTCGTACATCTTGTTCTTGTACACTTAAAAGTCACGAAGATCAAAACCAAATATGTCGTTACATTTGCTTGAAAAATAATTTTAGGCAATACGTTCTCGTGTTTAAGCGATATTTTTAAAGGGTTATGATAGTAGTGGAGCACTAATGCACTTCATAAATATCAGATGGATTGTTGAAAAAAATAAAAAAATGTTTGTATATTTTTTTAATATTTTTTATAATGGCTAAAAGATCAGATAGTCGACGGATAATTTTTTATCCTATTTATCTAGATTGGGCAGACTCACGTTTAGCGTTGGTGTCCAGTTTCTTTAGCATTTTAAATTCATAAACGAAATTACAGTGGTTCTTCATCCATTGGCCATTCCACTTGTTAATTATAATAGACCTTTCAACAATTTATACGAAGTCGGGCAATCGTTCACGCACAACTATTTTAATCGAAAATATAATAAACAATGATTATCTCTTGACAGTTGTTCTGCACCCCCTGTTTTAATTGAAAAAGACTTGATGATTATTTAATTGGAAATTGTTTTTTTTTTTTTTTGGCTCTGCTTGGTTTAGTAATTTGTCTTTTATATTTGACTGACTCGACAAAGTGTTGTTCATCTCGTTTTGACAAACTTAAATTGCAGAGATCGAAACCAGATCTGTCATACATTAGTTGGCCATAAAAATAATCAAATCACTTTCGCTTTTCACTTATTTTCATGGAGAAAAATGGTAAAGAAACTGGGAGAATGCTAAATTCAAAGGTGGAAAGTGTACAGAGAGAGGAAGCGCGTGTTTAGAGAGAGAGGTCTCAAATATATAAGTTGGATTTCTCATAAAAGGTAGTAAGATTTCTATAATTCTATTCTATTTATGCTGAATTTCATTGGGACGAAGTTAATTTAGAGATTTGTATACTTTATTTATAGTTAAGTTTTCCAAAAAAGGGGTAAAGTTGCACCTAAGCTAATTTTTATAATTGGTTGGTTATTTCAGAAGCACAAGGGTACCAACAAGGAATTGTAGAGCCGGATACGTGTAGCTTTCATTGTTTTCCTGATTCGGTATGTATATAGTTATATGTATGCGATATGTTTAGTTTATGTTTAGGTAGACTATGGTTGGTGATGATATTGTTAATAATATGGATGATTTGTTAGATATGAAAATTAAGTTATTGAGGGTGAAACATGAAACCAAATCCGTGACCTGTCACTGCATTTGCTTGAAAAATAATTTTACTAACAATAGATCCTGCTGTTTTGACAACTTTCAATGTGGTTTAGTTACATGTATTCAGAACATAAATAATTGTTATGACTTTAGAAAATTTTGTTGTTTGTAATTTATATTTGAAATTTTGCAACAATTGTTTGGCAGGAATATTTTTATTTAAGAAAAAGAGTGATCTCATTAATGAGCTGGTTTAGATAACACATGGAAATAATAATTTGTTGTGAATTATGTTTGATTAAACTTAATTCTTTCCCCAAGAAATCTCCGCACAATGATCTTATTGAAACAAGAATGAATACCCAAGATAGCAATCAGAAATAATTAAATAGAAACATAGATTAAAAGAATAAAAAAAAAAAACTGGACAAAAAGAGAATTATAGAAGTTCGGCTAAGTAGCCTACATCCTCTTGAGAAACAGAAGCCATAGCTTTTCTTGGATGCTTAACAGTTTACAAGACTTGGAGAGATTGATACAAGGAATGTTAGTTATCTAAGCTTGGCCTTGAAGACCTTATATACAGCTCTGGAAGGATCCAGATAAGTGTGCTGCTTGCCAGCTCTCGTTCTGGGTTTGTTGAAACAAACCCAGAAAGTTCCCACCAAGGCTAACCGTCGATAATAGCCTTTTAATAAGAAACGACACTTGCAGCTGTCGTTTAACTAAAGCTTGAATCCGTAGATGCTCGTGCAATTCACGTGCATGACTTAAGCTTCTCGTGTGACAGTACATGGTTGTCATATGCGCAACATTATCTGTCTGATCGCTTTGTCGTTTCTTGATTAATTCCAGAAACGACAAAGTCATCTTCTCCATAAGCTCTTAATTCAGGTTCACAATTAACATAATTTATGATAGTTATGTTGTGGAAATAATCACTGTGAAGATAATCAGTTAAACATTTAGGAAAATTTACTTCTAGAAGTGATATTAATGTAAATGACTGAATTGAAAATAATGTTAGATAAATTTATTTATACATTTATAAACATGTATATAAAATATATTTTTAATCTTGTATATATAATAATTGATAACAGAAATAAATATTTTATATTATTAATTTTATTTTGTTATCTCAATGTAATTGTTAAAATATCTTTAAAGTTAATAATTTTATTTCCTAAATAATAAAGATAATTTTATATTTTTATAATATATATAAGGTTGTATATATAATTGTATTAAGTATTCCTTTTTTGCTTTCCGAAATTTGTTGTAGGATAAGTGATTTTAGCAAAGGTAATTTCTAAAAATTTTACCAAATACCAAAATTAGTATTTCACTTTTCAAAATGACTTTTGAGCTTTTAAAAATAATCTCAAACGGACCAATAATATATGTTTTATTTTTTTAATATTTTATATTTTATGAGACAAAAATATAATTTTTATCATTAAAAAACTAATGACAGAGATCTTTTGAATGATTTAAAAAAAGAAACACAGAGCTCAAGATAGTGCTGTAATTGGTTGAAGAAGAAGGCTAAAACTTGATGACAAATTTATTATACTAGTTTTAAGGTTTTATATTACTCGGCACAATCTCAATACATGATTAGCTCATGCGTGAGTAAAAGTTGCTGGTTCTTGTTTTAGTAATTTCTCTTTCTATTTGCCTGACTCGACAAAGCTTCGGTCCGCCATTACTCTGTCGTTTCATTAATTGGCCTCATAAATTAATCTCTCACTTTCTGATTAATCTACCGTTACTCTTTTCATTCCCTTATTTTTATCTAACCATTTAGGATAGGATTTGGATTCAGTACTTAATTATTCTTTTTACTAATTTTTAAAAAATATAATTAATACTTATTGAACAAAAATATAAAATTAATTATATTATTTTATATACACGTATGACAAAAGGTTAAGAAAAATTTATTTACGTTTGCTCACGCCACAGTCTTATTGGCTCCCCCATTCTGTTAATCATTTCTTATTCTGTATCCATCAGCTTTTTTAGCTCTTCACATTTATTCTTAATCTAAACAGAAACCCTTTTCTTGCTTCCTTCTTCTCATTCGAAAAAAACTTTGCTTCTGTCTGTTCGTTATTTATTTTTAGCTCCACAACTGCTTGTCGTATCGCTGTCTCTCTGTTTTTACTTTCCTTTGGCCTTCTTCACTTCTACATTGTTGTCAGGATTCAAGATGCTGGAAATCATTGTTACTCTCGTTTTGGAACTTGTAAAATGCTTGGCTCCTCCAACAGAACGCCAACTTGTTTATTTGCGTAAGCGGAACTACGATGGCAACCTTGAGAATCTCAAGGCGGAAATGGAGAAGTTGAAGGTTGAACGTACGAGCATTCAGCGCAGAGTTTCAGAGGCGAAAGAAAAAGGGGAAGAGATTGAAGAGAAGGTTGAGAAGTGGCTGGTTAGTGCGAACAGCATCATTGACCGGGCAGCCAAATTCATTGAAGATGAGGAGTCAACAAATAAGCGCTGTCTCAAGGGCTTGTGTCCTAATTTGAAGACCCGCCATCAGCTTAGCAAGAAAGCAGAGACAGAGGTGAAGGCCGTTGTTGAACTTGGAGAAGAAGTTAAGAAGTTTGATATTGTTTCCCACCGTACCATTCCGGAGGAGATATGGCTTAAGTCGAACAAAGGTTACGAGGCCTTCGAATCAAGAGTTTCTACTTTGAAGTCTATACAAAATGCGTTGACTGATGTGAATGTCAGCATTATTGGGGTGTACGGCATGGGCGGCATTGGAAAGACGACACTGGTGAAGGAGTTTGCTAGGCAAGCCAGGGAAGACAAGCTGTTTGATCAGGTGGTTTTTTCAGAGGTTTCACAAACCCCAGACATAAAAAAGATTCAAGGGGAAATTGCAGAGAAGTTAGGTCTGGAGTTGTCCGATGAAGCTGAATATAGAAGAGCTAGCAGGCTGTATGAACGACTGAAGAATGAGAATAAGATTCTTGTGATTCTAGATAATATCTGGAAACATGTTGATTTGGAGACGGTTGGAATTCCCTTCGGAAATGACCATAAAGGATGTAGACTACTGCTGACAGCAAGAGACAATAATGTACTATTAAGTATGGGCTCCAAAGATAACTTCTTGATTGGCAATCTAAATGAAGAAGAAGCTTGGAGATTGTTTAAGATAATGAATAGTGATGATGTTGAAAATTGTAAGTTCAAGTCTATAGCAATTAATGTAGCCCAGGCATGTGGAGGTTTGCCCATTGCCTTGACTACAGTAGCGAGGGCACTGAGAAACAAGACTCTGCATGAATGGAAGAATGCCTTGCGAGAACTCCAAACGCCTTCAATAGTAAACTTCGAAGGTGTGCCTGCAGAGACTTATTCAAGTATTGAGCTGAGTTTCAAGTATTTAAAAGGTGAGCAACTCAAGAAAATTTTTCTGCTCTGTAGTCTAATAGGTAACAGTTTTTGGTTTACAGACTTGTTTAAATACTCCATGGGTTTGGGCATATTTCAAGGAGTCAACAGGATGGTAGATGCACGAAACAAATTATATGCATTGGTCCATGAACTTAGAGACTCTTGTTTATTGCTTGAGGGTGATAGCAGTGAACAATTTTCCATGCATGATGTTGTCTGCGATGTTGCCATATCAATTGCATGTCGAGACCAACATGTTTTCTTGGTGAGAAATGAGGTTGTGTGGGAGTGGCCTGATGAGGATGCACTTAAAAAATGCTCTGCAATCTTTTTATTAAATAGTAGCATTCATGAAGTTTCTGAGGAATTTGAATGTCTGCAACTTGAATTTTTATCTATTGATCCCCAAATCACTTTTTCCGAGGTCAATATTCCTGACAACTTTTTCAAAGGGATGAAAAAGCTTCGAGTCGTAGATTTGACAAGAGTGCGATTATTTTCATTGCCATCTTCAATCGGTCTTCTAGCAAATCTTCAAACACTGTGTCTTGATCAAAGCATGTTGGGAGACATAGCCATAGTTGGAAAGTTGAAGAATCTAGAAATCCTTAGCTTTGTAAAGTCTGATATTGTACTGTTGCCTGACGAACTAGGTCAACTGACTAAGTTAAGGATGCTAGATTTAACAGATTGCTTGCAACTAAAATTTATTGTGCCCAATATCTTATCAAGCTTCACTCGATTGGAAGAACTGTATATGGGTAACTGCTCTATTGAATGGGAAGTGAGAAAAGCCAATAGTGAAAGAAGTAATGCCAGCCTCGATGAATTGATTCATTTGCAGCGACTGACCGCCTTAAAAATAGATGTTAAAAATGATAGCATTTTACCAGATGGCTTTTTTACCAAAAAGCTGGAAAGGTTTGATATATCAATAGGAGATGCATCATTCGACTCTACCCTGGTTATTGAGAACGATTGGTTTGAAAGTCGGCAGCACTTTATGATCAGTAATCATGAGAGTTTAAGAACATTGAAGCTCAAGCTTGATTCTATGGCCATTTGCTCCGAGAAGTTGCAGCGCACCAATAACGTTGAATACTTATGTTTGGATAAGTTGCAAGGAATCAAGAATGTTGTTTTAGAATTGGACACTGAGGGCTTTTCACAATTGAAGCATCTCCATGTTCAAAATAATCCAGACTTCCTGTGTATCGTCGATTCAATGGAGAGAGAACCTTGTGTCGCCTTTCCTCTTTTGGAGTCCCTTACTCTTCACAATTTGATCAATCTGGAGAGGATATGTATTGATCGACTCAAAATAGAGTCCTTCAATGAACTCAAAACCATAAAAGTAGAAAATTGTGATGAGTTGAGTAATATCTTCTGGCTCTCTAGTAGTACAAAATGCCTTCCAAGACTGGAGAGGATTGCAGTTATCAATTGCAGCAGCATGGAAGAGATTTTTGCAACTGGAGGAGAAGCTGATGTTGATGTTGATGAGAAGATAGAGTTTGGTCAATTAAGATCTTTGAGTCTGGGAAAGCTTCCAAAGGTTACAAGGTTTTGCGGTGAAGTGAAGACTCCTTCCACATCACCAAACAGACAAGAGTCGCAAGAGGAATTGACAGCCAGTTCCAACGAGATCAGTTCGGAAATGTTAACTCTGCTTTTCAACGAGAAGGTACGTAGGCTAATGCTTCTTTTTTTTTTTAAGTTCTATCATGCACTCACATTTGAAAAAAAAAAAAAAGTCTCATCCACTCGCTAATTAACCTCTTAATAAGTGCTTCTCATATGGATATTGTGTCAAAACAAGTGCTTTTCATACGGATATTGGATCTAAAGAGAAAATTATCTTTAGGTAGTGTTGCCAAATTTGGAGGCTTTGGAGCTGAATGCTATTAATGTCAACGAGATTTGGCATTACAATCAACTTACGGCCATGATTCCTTGCTTTCAAAGTTTGACACGATTGATAGTGTGGGGCTGTGACAAATTAAAATACATATTTTCAGCTTCTATGATCCAAAGCCTTAAGCACCTCCAACACCTGGAGATACGGATATGTATGGGTTTACAAGAGATCATCTCCAAAGACAGAGCAGATCAAGTGATCCCATATTTTGTCTTTCCACAAGTGACCACTCTGAATCTCGAAGGTCTACCAGAACTCAGATGTTTATACCCTGGAATGCATACTTCAGAATGGCCAGCACTAAAAAAATTGGAGGCCTGTAATTGTGATAAAGTAACGTTGTCCCAGAATAACGAGAATGATCAATTTGGTATTCCAGCACAACAGCCCCTGCTCTCGTTCAAGAAGGTATGAAACCAAATTTTAGATTTTTTTTATCAATTATCTTTGTTGTTCCTCACTCACAGATCAGGAGGTTTAATAAATACCCATATGGAGTTTTTTTCTAGTGGGAATGCCCTCATTTTTTTTTACTTTTTTCATGCGGAGAAGCTTTCAAATCCCACGGTTTAAGAGCGTGTGTGTGTATATATATATATAATCGTTCTCAGGTGTGGGGGTCCGCATTTTTTTAATGTGGACACGCTTTTAAACCGTGCGGTTTAAAAGAGTTAGTTTTTAAATGAATTATGAAGCCATGCGGTTTTAGAGAGTTAAAAACTAACTCTTTTAAACCATGGGGTCAAAAAACTGGTCCACATAAAAAAAAAAAATAAAGATGTCCGCACTAAAGAAGGAATATACATACATATATATATATATATATATATATATATATATATATTAGTTAGATCATTGAAAACTTTGATTACACAATGAATTTTGCCAGTCTTGAATTATGGATCAATGTGCTAAGTTAATAATTTGAGCTCGATGATGATCAGATCTTACCCAACTTGGAGGAACTGGCATTAAGTGGAAAAGACATCACGATGATTTTGCAAGGCGATTTCCCACAACACCTCTTTGGCAGTCTTAAACTACTACAGGTTGGGGATGATGACTTAGCTTGCTTTCAACTTGGTTTACTTGAGAGGTTTAACAATCTGGAACTTCTCTTCCTGTCGGATTGCTCGTATGAAGTGGTATTTTCAAATGAAGGATATTTGGAGAAACATGGGAGGAAGTTGGCACTGATAAAAAGGTTAAACCTGACCAGACTTAATCGTCTGCAGCAACTGTGGAAACATGACTCCAAACAGCTGGACTTCATTTTTCAACATCTTGAAATTCTAAGAGCATATCACTGTCAAAATCTGTTAAGTCTATTGCCATCATCATCGGTATCTTTTCGGAATCTCGCACATCTGCAAGCTTTTGCTTGCAAGAAATTGATGAACTTAGGAACATGCTCCACAGCAAAAAGTCTGGAGCGACTCTTATCATTGAAGGTATTTGGATGCCCAGCAATGACAGAAGTCGTAGTATGTGACGAAGATGAAACAGCAAATATAAAAGAAGAGATTGTTTTCAGCAAATTGATTACATTGTCCCTGTTTGATTTAGATAGTCTCACAAGCTTCTCCTCTGCCAATTACACCTTCAAATTCCCATGTTTGCAAGATTTGTCGGTGATTGGTTGTCCCAAGATGAAGATTTTCACCAAAGGAGAATCAACCACGCCTCTGAGAGTAAACGTCCGGTACGGAAGGAGTGAGGACAAACGGCGTTGGTCTAATAATGACCTTAACACAATCATACAACAATTACATCAAGAAAAGGTACGGGTAACTGTTAGAATATTTGTTATTAATGAGTGAATTTTTAATCACGTTTATATATGAGAATCTTATTAAATTCCTCGAAAATTCATTAATCATTAGTTTTAATTTCATAATATGAATTTTAATTTAAATTCATGAATGCGAATTTTATTTTCAGCTGTTGGAGGGTTCGTCTCCTTACTTGTCGCAGTACTGATCTCATACGCGTTTAGTACTTGGCGAGCTGTCAATTTGAAGAATAAGGTATTTTATTTTTAGAATGAAATCCCTTGAAAATATCATTCAAAGTGACAACATTTTCATGTGGAAAGCCTTCGGATTTTTTTTTCCCCTCCCCTGCTTTAATCGAGGGGTCTGTCAAATTTAGTTTTTAAATGAGAATACTTTTTATGGGCCATTTCACATTGAGAAATTAGTTTTTTTCTAAAGTGATGACTGTAAAAACATATGAATTAATGACCCAATACATTACCACAAAATTAATCTTGGGTAGTCAGGTTATATGAAAATTGTAGAAAATAATTTTTTTTTTTTTTTTATAGTTCATGCTCAATGTCGTGCTCTATAATTGCAGAATTCCCAAGTTATGAAGAAGATTGAGGACACTCCTCTGTGTTTGCAGCATCAGGAATAAGAGCTATTTTTCTGTGAAACTTGTGCTCCGTCCTTTGAAGTTAAGTTTACATGCCGAGGGTATTCACTTTAACGTATTACTAATGCAGCTTTGAAAGTGTTACATTAACCCTCCGTTGTGTTTCTTTCATTTGACTATCTTAAGTTCAAAAACGATGTATCAATTTACCATTGGTGTGTACTGCTTCTTGTAATATGTGCAATAAATTTCCAGTTTATTTTGACATTTTGAATATAAATTCTTTTGAACTTTCAGTCAGAGGTTTGGTAGTTGTTCTGATTTATCTTCAGTTGCATTTTGTGATCACAGGAACGTTAGGACTTGCATGCACGAACGCACATTAAATCACAGAATTTTTGTTATACGTCCATGCAAATGAAATTTTATCAGCAATCTTGTAATTTTCTGTTATTGTTGTCGTTGTCATTATTCTATTGCTGGTACTGTTTGAAATTTCTAGTATTTTAGATGTGAAATTTATTATATTAGGTATTCAAGGTATATATATATGATGCTGAATACAGAGCATCTGTTGTCTAAATTTGTTTTATTTTGTTTGCTTCACATATAATTTTCAAAAACTTTTGAAGAATGCTAAGAATCAAATGTAATATTGAAATTAGTTTGTTAATTGCCATCATTGCTATCCGTGCCAATTGCGCCCAGTACACCTGCATACTTCAAAAATTATCCCAATACCCTAAAATCTATTTTTGCCAAAATTTTCATGGATACCATTTAAAAACTGATAGGAAATTACTAAATTATCCTCATTTTAAAACATTTCAACTCAACGGACAACACCTCTCCTTCTCAAGAAAACAAACACTCATCTTTCTCCATTATCAAACTCAAACAAACAAACACTGCAATTCCTCACCCATCACCTCAATTCCTTCACCGGCATCACCTATGCAAACAAACATTCATTCTCCATACATGGTAAATCGAACTTCAACACAAGCAAACTAAGCTAGAAAGGCATAATCACGGAGAGAGTTGATCATTTATCGCAAAATTGTCGAATGTAACTAGTTGAGACAAGTAATTCCATGTAATTAGTTTTCTTGTTAATATTCAAGGGAAAAAAACAAAAAGTTAGGGTTATATATTGAAAAAATAGATTAATTAGTTGTGTGTCTCTCATAACATGTTCGAAAACAAATTTCTAGTTGTTTTCTGCAAAAAAAAATTAATGGATTGTCTTGATTATAATTTTGTTATGTAACACAAGATTTGGTGTATTATAAGATTGTGTATTACTTCATGTATTGCATGTATTACGACCTTCATGTATTACACGTTTATACTACCTTTATGTATTATACAATTACACGATCTTCTTGTATTACACAATTACACGACCTTCAATTCCACATTTTGTTTCTTGTCAATAGAATCTACACATTGCATTTAGTTTAATTAGGCTTACAATAAATTGAAATGGTGCATATACCTTTACCTTGTGAAATGTCATTAGTTAGAGAGATTCTTAATTTCCAATTATAAGCCATGGTAAGTCATGATATGTCTAGTTATGAGTGGAAATATTTTATCACTGCGAATGGTGTACTTATGTGTATAACATTACATTAATTTCCTATAGTTGATATTTTTTTTTCTTAATTGATTTCATGGATTAATTATATGCAGGCATTCCTCATGTATGCTTGTATGCTTGGCCAGAGGAAGAAAGCACTTTGAAGATTAAAAAAAAAAACTTTTTAAATGGCTGTAATATGTTTAATTGCGACTTTAAAATTACACGAGTTTTTCCATTAATCATTAGATTAATTTAGTTCTTTAAAGACTTAATTTGTGCTAAGAATTTATATTTGTGGCTATGCAGAAAATGTCAACGAAAATTATTAAAAAAAAGAAGTGAAATTAAATTGGAATCTAAAAAAATTCCACATCATCATTATCAGGATCGGATGTCTTAAGTTTGAACTTCATTGTGATTTCAATTAAGATATCTATATCAATAACTTCATCTTCTCCACCAATTCGATATGTTGTCGATCGATCATTATCCCTTTAGCTTTGAACCTTTGAACTTATACTGCCATTTTGCTCAATCCATTCACCATCAAGAGAATATCAAAACCATATCGATGATACAATAAAAACAATAATATTAAATTTTATATACAAGTACACGACCTATATTTACTTTACATTATATTTCTTACACCTACACTATATTTCTGACTTACACTATATATATACGACATGACGACTGAAACATTTTCACCATAAATAAGTTATATTCTTTGAAAAAATAATTAAACAACCTACATTGCATATATTTCTACGTATAAGAAAAATGGTGAAAATAAAACATTGTAATGTGAGGAAAATTTCTAAATTTTTCTAAAATTAAAAATTAAAACCCAACAACATTAACATACCTTATTGGGTTGTTTAATAAGCAATCTTTAAAGAAAGAGTGGGTGTTAAAGAAATGAATACATAATTGTATTTGTGTAAGTTATGAGAGATTTTGAGATTCTAAGAGATTTTGAAAGAATCGAAAAATAGATTTGGGTGAAAGAAATGAGGAAAGAAATATGAAAACAATTCATTGAATTTGATTTCATTAAGAGTATTTAACTTTCTTTGTTATCATGAAAACCAAAAAGGGAGGGGGTATTTAAATAATTTTGAAACTATTAAAGGGTATTTAATTAAAAACCCCTTGCTATCCTGTTATTTTAATTTTTACCCTGTTTGTTCTGTTTCCCTGTTTGCTCCACATCTATCTTCCCTAACTTAGAAGGCAAGGAATTTGTACTGAAAGACGAATAGCAGTTGCACAAAATGTGGCAACCACACCAAATAATCAGTTTGTTGAGAAATTTTGAAAGCTTGACTTGATAAAAATTTGAAAGTTTTGAAGAGGATTCAGTCGCTCTTCTGTGCAGCCTCTGGAATAAGAGCTGTGTCGCTGTTGAAAAGTTTACACGCTGAGGGGCTTCCATCTTCATTGTTCTACTTATGCTTTACTTCATCTTCACCGTGTCACTACAAGGTTAAGGCAGCTAGGGTTGTGACGGAGAAGGATCATTCCCTGATTTTGGCTGCTTCAAGTTAGTTGGGTTTGGCGAACCAAATTGTGTACAGGATTTGCTTATGAGGGCCCACGTGATTGCAGACGAGCCTGAGCTTTTGTCTCTCCCTCATCCATCTCAACACAATCTTCATGTGGCTTTTGCCCGTCAACCCACTCGCTCCAGCGACTAGTATTATGGTCAGTGATCACTGTCAGATCGATTGGATTAATTATAATTACAGATCAAACGGTTGAAATTCAATTTAACAGATACACACACCTTGACGCGTTCCCAAGTTTCGGCAACGGTGAGAGGACCGTGTTCCTTGACTATGTCAAACATAACCCTCGTAATTGTCTGAATTTGCTCCGGTGGAGTTTTGAGCTTTATGGGCTTCATCTTTGGTTTCGGCTTCGTCGACAAATATCTCACAAACATTCTGCCTTCAAGCAACAACACAACTCCCACTCTGAATGTATTTTATACACTCTCAAACGCACCGTTTTGATTTTTGTTATAAATTTGACGCTTGCATTTTTTTTTTTTTGTGACAAGCATGACTTTTCTTTTTAAGCCTTTCCTTTTATCTTTTATAGCCATCTTCCATATTATTAGGAGGAGTCGTTTTCACTATTTTTATGAAATTTTGATCACATTAAACTTTTGATCTGAGTTCATAACAAAAATCAAAGCAGTGCATGACATCAAGATCATGATGAATACGGTAGTTCATAAAAAATGATGTTCTTCTTCCAAGTAATCTTATCATTTCTCTCATTTTATTCGTTCTCCTCTTTTCAAGTCTTCAATCTTATACTCAGTAATTATATTAAACTTCTTTTTCACTTCAGTTCCAGACAACCGAGAAGGTGCTGGTCCCTACTCTAGTTTTATCAAAAGACACTATTTTCGAAACCTATAATTTGTTGGTAAAAATCGACGGTGACCCACGTGACAAAATTTTCTACTATGTATCAACCAATTAGATCTAGTGTTTTGTTGGCAAACAAGACGTGCTTATTTACCTTTAATACTCCACCCAGACAAGTTGGCAATGCTAGAAAGTCACTGATAGTCCATAACAATGCTGCGTGTAACTTGAACATTTGATTACGTGATGCAGTGTATCATTCCAACCATATCATCATCAGCCACTTCCCTTATAACGAAATATAGATTACAACACTTCTTAAAAGGACAATAAATTCTTGTGCCACCAACAACATTCTCAAATGCAAAATCTATAAATTTTCAACCCCATCAGTATATGACTTGGATATCTATTTGGCAAACCAACCCAACACATGTCCATGACTATCTCCTTTTAATGCGCTACAAAATTAGTTAAGTAAATCATTTTAGTTCTTCATTTCTACTACTAAAGAAGATATTTTCGTGTGTGCACAGTTTTGCAATATAATAAAAAGATCATTTTACAATTTTATGGTTAATTTCATTAGAATTTACATATATGAAAGCAAGCAAAGCCACAAGAATCAGAGAAAAAGATGTGAAAATCAAAGTATATATACAACAATAATTAATGTAAAAAACAGTTTCCAATACCTTCTGTAAAGAAACATCCTCGCCAAGTGCTGGGAACTTCACTTCGCCATCAATTACAGATATATAAAGTCTGTAACCTAGAAACAAAAAATTAGGTCAGCAAGTCCTGAAACATATTTATAAACCAACATTGGAGATAGCACTCCATTTACAAACAAAATTACAAGCTCAAAACCAAGGTCAGCTCAGCAAAATCATCACCAATTACATTCATCCAACTCAGCTCCTACACTATCCTCAATATATCCAACATTCCCTTCATATTTACAAAAGGTAAGTAATCCTACATATCCCACTCAAGAATACATAAGTTTCTTCAATCTCAAGTACCTAAAGTTTTCTTCTACGTTTATAAAAATTTCGGCACCATCTCCCTATAATTCTCCAAGCACACAACATAGCTATATAAGTGTTTATGCGTTTTGCCAAAACAACACATGACACCCATTCACCTAGTACGTACCCAGAGAACATGAGTAGCAGCTACTGAAAAACCCATTTTTAGGTGGGAAAAAAACTTCAGCAACTAGCTACCAGAGAGAACTATGCATTCCCAAACTGTCCAAGCCTGGACAATTCAAGAATTATTAATAGACATATGATCCTCACTATCATCCAAAGATGACACTAATAAAACATGTGTCTATTAATAATTTCTCAAAACAAGTCTAATCTTTCAATGCACGTATCAAAAGTTTAAAATTGAATCTGAAATTTGAATAACACATAAATATCATAAATCTCTTCAATTTATTCCTGATACAATGTAGCATTATTTCACATATCATTTCTTAAGCAAAACCATAAAAAATACAAACAATAAATACATTTTCGCACTGATGCGGATTCTGTTTACTGAGCAATAAGTTTTAAGTCATTCATGTTGAAATACTTCTTCCTATTTTTTCAACATATAACTAAATGCATCACAATTAATAAATTAAAAAAAAACCTGGTGGTGAATCTTGCAAAATCTTCCTATTTGTGTTTTTTTTTTTTTTGTAAGGCACTATGAATGTTACAAATCTCGGAGGCCATGATAAGACAAGGCCAGCTTACTCGTAGTGTATAAAGATAAAACCTTTTATTTTCTTTTCAGAATAAAAAGAACATCAACAGTGTTAAAAAAAATCTAGAGGATATCAGGCCTCCAGATCCTTACAAATCAAGGATATTAAAAAAATTTACTTAGAGGAGATAGGTTATGCTCATTTGTATCTTGTTAGAAGAAATTGATCCAAAGCCTCAGTTTTAATTAGCTTCATATAGCCAATGATTAGGTGTTTAAAAACCAATGAATATTTATATAAGAAATCAACAATATTGTTGAAAGAAAAACCAAATAAAAATAATAAAGCCAATGAATAGCTCAAGGCTCTTTATGGTCTAATAACTAATCAAACTAAGTTGTGGGCAAAGGCGAATATGTTTGTTTGGTCAATAATAAGCTCAACAAATCACTAATAATCACCTAATCACTATTCCTTATGCTATGCAATATAATGGCCTGGGTAATGGCGCCAAGGCAGATAATAACTAGCTAGCCAGTTATGATAGTTGATTAACTTAACCTACTGGAAATCTGAAGACCAAAATGAAGAAGCTTTGCCTAGAACTAGAATAGGAACATTCATACCCAAAACTGATATACACGATTAAGAAACTTGATTATATATGGATATTTCTGTTGGCCTCACTTAAAGAGAATTTTCAAAAGATGCTAAGGTACACCAAATCCCACTATTTCATACTCATAAACACAAGAAACCATGGCAAAAATTAATGACTATATCAAATAAAATCAGTCATAGGACATTGAGATTAGGACAACTTGATTTGTATACCGTAAATCTGCATAGTGAACTAAATTTCTGTTAGAACTCTGAAGTTTTTCTATTAAATTTTTTTCTCTGCTAGGTAAACCACTTTAACTGAAATGCTTAAGCCAATATTGATTATCATAGACATAAAAGTATTAATAGGCTCATTCAAGTGAAATGAGCATTATTTCACACATCCTTTAGGTTTTTAAGTCATTTAGAAGTCATTCATGTTAAAAAAAAAAACAATCATATACTTTTGAATATAATTAGTACATACACAATTAATTAATTAAATAAATCTGTTTCAGCTAATATAGGAACTTAATTAATCAAAGCTAGTAGTTATAGCTAGGACTTGAACGAGGCACCTTTCAAAGTTCAAGAAGAGCATCTGAACAGAATGAAAGCAATTTGTAGAAATGGTAATGATGCTTTACATCTACATGCCCTTACACAATATGAACTTTCATTTACTCCAAGCTCTTATTCTACAAGTCAATTCAGTTTGTAGATGCACGCCATTGTAAAAACTTTTGTATTATAATTTCTGAAAATAGAACGTAACATTATTAATATAGAATCAGCAATATATATAACTTATCAGACAATATAACAAGCACTTGGTGAGCATACAAGATAAACTAAAACAAGTTATCTAGAAAATGAAACAAAACAAGTTATCTAGAAAATGAAACTAAAACCCAAGCTCCGCTATTCATTGTAGAAGCTTTAAACATAAAATTAAATTAAATCTAATAGCAAAACATTAGAATGGATATTGAAATTAAAGCTAAATTCAATAGTAATTCAAATGAATCCATTTGAACTTTGTAAATTCCGCAGAACAAAATTAATTTGAGTGAGCAAACTCACCAATGGAAAAAGAGCACAGGGGCTTCAACTTGTAGGAATAAAAAAATATTGCTGGCGGGACAAAAATTGACAATAACAGCTACAATACGAATTAAAAAAAAATCAAAATCTATAATTACAAGCTAAGTAAGAGAAGAAACTCATAATGACAAGCTTAACTCAAAAGATGAAAGGAGAATACGATGAAGAAGAAGATGGCTGGTGTTTGACGCCGTTCGCCGGCAACCAGTTAGTTTACGATGGTCGCTAGTAACACGGAGTCCAGCGAATAGTTTTCTAACTGGAAATAAATTTAAAATTGTAAAATAGTAGTATACCAAACGGCTCTTCGGCCTTCGCCGTCACGTGGTTAGTAACATATGTCACCGCAGTGTGGCCGTCACATAAAAGGTATCGGGGTTACAAAGTTAGTGATATATGTGATGGCTGCTCTTGCATTCACATTAGGGGTCACATATACCCTATTTTCTTGTAGTGCATGGTAAATTCTATTTGAAAATTGCTAAGTATTTTAGATTTGTACGAATTCATTTTTGTGTGCTCGTTGGATAATAATATATAATAAATTAAATTTTTGGTGTCAACCATACCATACCATAAAATTAACCATACCATAAAATCAAATTTTATCGTGTCATCCTTCCTGGTTATATATATATATATATATATATATTGAAATTTTAATAACAACAATTGGGCCAAGCATATGTTGGTACTTGAAGATTTATAAGCTTCATCCTTGAAAAAATAAGGCTTGACTGTTCTCGATCTAATTCTTTTTGTTTTAAGTTTTTAATTAAGCTTTCTTGCTTGTTTTCAAGAGCCAGTTTCGTAATGATCGACAAACATGATTTGCATATATTGCACTTGGCATTTATTTCACTTATTAATTAGATTTAAATTTTATAAATTAATTAAGCTGATTAATCCTTTATATGTGCACTAAATGATAGATACTACATATATTAGGACACTAGTAACTACGTATCCCAACTATGTAATATTTGTTTGTCACAAACCCAATCATGGCCTGATATTCTGAATATTATTTAGGATACCATTTCAAGCCCATGAGGGCTCTTTCTGTAAGAAAAAAAAAAAGAGTATGAAATAGATGTAGATTTTTCTTTAGATATTATTAGTGAGAGTGCCTTTGGTGGCAATGGTTCAGGATGATTTGGGATTTGACAATTCCACTCTCATCTTAATTATCAAATGGAATGCAAGTATAAACTTGTCTTGTTCATATATTTGTGATCAAAATTAGGACCAATCTCAAACCGCTCACAATCATGTCCCATCCCGACTATCCTAAATGTCTCAATGCCTCCTTAATTATCATTTTAATTCTCATTAACATATTAGCAAAATTTCCACATATTAAAAATATTAGGGTCGACTATCTATACTTTAAAAATTACTATGAACACTCAATTATTTTATGCACTCATCTAATAAATTTAAAAAAGTTAAGTTTTACTTTGTACACTTTTTAAAATAACAAAAGCATATTTACATGAACCTAATAAGTTTCTTTAAAAAATTAAATCAATTATTTTTATTTATTCAAAATACTAATAAAACTATTCAGCAGACCGTGAAAGAAAATTTTTAAGAAATTTAGCATATACAACCTTGAAATCAATTTATGTTTCAACTAAATTCTTTTAACACAATTTTAGTTATTATTTATTGCTTATTAAAGAATGTGTTCACTATTGTTTTTAACTTTGTGCGATCAAAAAAGAAGAAGAAGAAGTTTGGGGTTTAAGATACATTTAATTTTTAACAGCTGTATCAAACCAATAAAAACTAAAAGATCCAAAAGTTACAAGTTCCAACACCACCCAAATAAAGGCTCGTTAGGATTGCTTTTGAGAAGTTCAAAAGTGATTTTAAAAACTAAAAGCTAATTTTTAGTGTTTTATAAATTTTTTTAGTAATTACTTTTGACAAAATCATCTCATCATACAGCAAATTTTAAAAAGTAAGGAAAAAATAGTTTTTCAAAATTTGATTTTGAGAATTATTTTTATACTTAATCTAATTCTACATATATATCCTCGTTATATAATAAAAATCTAAAATTATCTTTATTAATTAAGAAATAAAATCATTAACTTTAAAGAGATTATTATTATTACCAATTATATTGAGATAACAAGATAGACAATAAAATTTCATAATATAAAATATTTATTTTAGTTATCAATAATTATATGTACATAATAAAAATATTTTATATACATGTTTGTAAATGTGTAAATAAATTCTATTTAGCATTATATCCAATTCAGTCATTTATATTCTTGCACCAGTTTAACAATAAGATTTACGAAACACATACGACTGCTTTTCAAACTAAAAGTACTTTTAAAAATAAAATTTACTAAATGTTCGGCTAATTCTCTTCATGATTGATCAATTTCTACAGCATAGCTAACTGTAATTGTTTTAAAAGCTACAAGATTACCAAATTATCCCTAAATCAAAACAATAAAAAAGTTTAAAAGTAATAATAATAAACCAAAGTAAACGTACAAAATTTCATGCATAAATTGATAATCAACAAAAACATCCAAAAGTTTAACTCCAAGTTTTCTAATCAATTAACATAACCCGTAAATTTCAAAAGGCATAATCAATTGGGTGTCTAATCCTATAAAATTAGAAAATTAAAGAATACTATACACTAATAATTAATTATATGCAATTAATAATGTTAAACATATTGCCAACTAAAATAATTGGGAGAATTGGAGTTCCAAGATAAATTCTTATCTAGTCCCAAATCAACAATTGGGATTAATTTCAATCATAAACTCTGCTTTTAAAATTGGTCCTAATAATATGGACAAATCCCATTCTGATCAGTATGGAATCCCAAACCCATACCTTTGGATTTCGATGGTGTTTAGTAGGAGGGAGGGGAGAGAAAGGAAATGAATTCAAATTCCATTCACTTTTCTGTTGCTTGGTTTTCACTAATATGTGGGAATTCAATTTCTATTGAAATTTAATTTTCATCAAATTGTGCATTTTGGATTCCTCATCGAAGGTTGTAAAATTCAAATTCCCCACCTATTAGAAATCCGATCTTCCAAAATTGCTCCTCTCAAATATTTATCAATTATTTTAATTCTTATCAAATAATTCTCATTTATGATTTTATTTTTTCAATTTAAATTGTCACTAAGGAGTCTGACTTACTACCACAGAAAAGCAAAAATACAATTTATAGATTATGATAATTCTATGTATTGTATGAGAATTGCAATCTAAAAATTTTCCCTACCAAACGAATTTTAATCGACAGCAAATCCATGCTTTCAAATTTAGTCAGCTGAACTAATTTTTGTTTTTTTTTTGTTGGATTAACTTTGAAATATTGCATACATAACGAGCTGCTATTGAAATTAATGTTAACAACAAAAGTAGATGCAAAAGGAGAAACAAGCATCATGTGCAGTACCCACTGTGATCTACTCACATTGGAATAAGCATCATGGCCATTAATATTTTGACATTCAATGTTGATTTTGATCCCACTAAATTAAGCCATCAAAAATTGCTGGGAAGGGAGTAATATTTATTTATAACTGGAAATTACTCGCCGTACAATGATGATTGGAGCTGCATGTATCATTTATGATTAACAATTAACTTATGAAATGCTTTGAATGTACCTCCTAGGTCGTATTTACTACTCTAGTTAGGAGAAATTACGATGTTAAATTAAAATATCTATTTATTATAATTTGAAAAATATGTTACTTTTGTCCTCCACTTTATGATAAAAAATTTAAAAAATATATAAATTATTCATTCTATAATCTTGAACTTTATTAAAGTTCCAAAAACTATTACTCTATATGATATACTCGGGTGATGTTATTACACTATTATACCGTACAAAATATATTTGCTTTCTTAAATTTTAATAAAGTCTAGATTTTGGAGAGAAGCAATTTATATATATGTATATATAATGGTTCTGACATCATTATTTTAACAAAGTGATGATATCACTAACAAACTAAATAACACATATTTCAATACACCAATAGATTAAAAAGATACAGTTCTTAATGTGTTAAAATATATGTTTCTTGTATATTATTGATATTTTCACTTTAACAAAGTGAGGGTCTCCTCACTATAGAAGTACTTTATAAATATTCTTTGTATTTTTGTGAAAATTATTATTTAAAAGTCATTTTCCCTTGTTTTGTACAAGTATCATTTCTTTTTTCAACTTTGCCTTGTTTTGCCTCTACTTGATTATCAATTGCGCGGCCGTTGACCCTGTTCTATTTCTACTTCGTTCACTTCCCTTAAAAAAAAAAAAATGGACATTTTGAAAAGCATTGTTCCAGGAGTTGTAAACTGCTTGTCCCCTCACGCACAACGCGAATTTAGTTACTGGTATAACACCGGTGCCAACTTTGAGAATCTTATCCTTACAAATTCTTATCCTAATTAGGAAAAGTATACCTAATTAGGGAAAGGTCGTGAATCTTATCCTTACAAATTCTTGAAAGAAGACTAACGTTGTCCGATGGCGGATTATCCCACCGCATAAGACCGTGATGATAACCCAAGGTTAGCCAATCTATTAGCAACCACGTTAGGTTATTTTAGTATTGTTTGATGGAGTATTAATTTTATTATTTTTTATTAACATGAATTGTTATTTAAAAATTATATTTATCAGATATTATTAATTTTTATTTCAAATATTAGAACTTTCATTTTATTACAAATGACAGGTGACCCCACGTATTTTGATGATTATAATTTATTATTCATTCATACTATACAATCAAATGTTACATCGCAATTAAGAATAATTTATGTCCTTCACTCCTAACATTGATATTAGCAATTTTCAGTTAGAAGTTAAATCATCCCAGTAGTAGCATTTTTTCTTAATTAGAGTTGAATAATTCTGCCCAATTGTATAACATCATTTTAATTAATAGATTAGAAATGTGATTCACGTTTGACAATAATTTCTCTTTTGCTGTTTTGTCATTAAAGTTGACTGAGATGATTATTTACCAGTAATAATTATTTACCAGTAATAATTCATCAGCTCCTACCCTTTGCGGTCAATTCTCAATCAAGAAACGCTGTTTATTGTACTCATTGCTGCTGCTAGCTGTTTCCTTATTTAGCTTTGCTCCCTTCTGCCATCAGCTCTCTGTATACTCATTGGATCAAGAAACCCTTTTCTTGTTTCAATTTTCTGATCGCAATAACACTTTGATTCTCATCTATTACACTGATTTTTTCCTTGTTTTGCTCAAATACAATTTCTCTTTCTAATTTAGTCTCGGTCCCTTTTGCCGTCATCTGTTTGTTCTTCGCTTCTTCATTGATTAACAATCGTCCAGTCGTTTCCCCTGTTCTTTTCTGTTCCTTTCACTTCAGATCAATCCATCCTCCCACTACCCCCCCCCCCCAAAAAAAAAAGAAAAGAAAAAGTATTGAAGGTGATGGAATGCATTGTTACTGTCGTTTTAGAGGTTGTAAAATGCTTGGCTCCTCCAGCACAACACCAACTTCGTTATTTGCGTAGCTCCAATGACAACTTTGAGAATCTCAAGGCTGAAATCCAGAAGCTCAAGGATAAAAGTAGGAGCATTCAACGCAGAGTTTCAGAGGCTGAAAGAAAAGGAGAAAAGATTGAAGAGGAGGTTAAGAAATGGCTGGTTAATGCGAACAAGATCATCGAGTATGCAGACAAATTCATTGACGAGGAGGAGGCAACAAATAAGCGATGTCTCAAGGGTCTGTGCCCTAATCTGAAGACCCGCTATCAGCTTAGCAAGAAAGCAGAGGCAGAGGTGAACGCACGTTACAAAATCCGACAAGAAGCTGCAAGATTTGATGGTAGAATTTCCTACCGTACCATTCCGGAGGAGATATGGCTCAAGTCTCACAAAGGCTACGAGGCCTTCGAGTCAAGAATTTCTTCTTTGAAGGCCATACAAAATGCATTGATCGATGTTAATGTTAGTGTCGTTGGGGTGTACGGCATGGGCGGCATTGGAAAGACGACACTGGTGAAGAAGGTCGCCAGGCAAGCTATGGAAGACAAGCTCTTTGATATGGTGGTCTTTTCAGAGGTTTCGCAAACTCCAGACATAAAAAAGATTCAACAGGAAATTGCCGAGAAGATGGGCCTGGAGTTGCACGATGAAGTTGAATCTAGAAGAGCAAGTAGACTATTTGATTGATTGAGAAATCACAAGAAGATCCTTGTGGTTTTAGATAACATTTGGAAACACCTTGATTTGGAGACAGTTGGAATTCCTTTTGGAGAAGATCATAAAGGCTGCAAACTACTGCTGACGGCAAGAGATCGTAGTGTCCTCTTAAAAATGGGTTCTAAAGGCAACTTTTTGATAAACAATTTAAATGAAGAAGAAGCCTGGAGATTGTTTAAGATGATGGCCGGTGATGATGTTGAAAATCGTGAGTTGAAATCTACAGCAATAGACGTCGCCAGGGCATGTGGAGGTTTGCCCATTGCCTTGGCTACAGTAGCAAAGGCACTGAGAGGCAAGACTCTGCATGAATGGAAGAATTCCTTGCGAGAACTCCAAACGCCTTCAATGGTAAACTTCGAAAGGGTATCTGCAGAGACTTATTCAAGTATTGAGCTCAGTTTCAACCATTTAAAAGGTGAGCAACTCAAGAAAATTTTTCTGCTCTGTAGTCTAATGGAGAACCATATTACTTTGGACTTGTTTAAATACTCCATGGGTTTGGGTATATTTAAAGGAGTCAATAAGATGGAAGATGCACGAGACAAATTCTATGCATTGGTCCATGAACTTGGAGACTCTTGTTTGTTGCTTGAGGGTGATAACAATGAACGATTTTCAATGCATGGTGTTGTTTGCGATGTCGCAATATCAATTGCATGCCGCCACCATGTGTTTTCGGTGAGAAATGATGAGGATGTGTGGGACTGGCCAGATGAGGATGCACTACGAAAATGCAATGCTATCTCTTTAATAAATAATAGTAATCGTGAATTTCCTGAAGGATTAGAATGCCCAAACCTTGAACTTTTATATATCTCTCTCAAAGATTCTTCTCTTGAAATCAATATTCCTGAGAACTTTTTTGTAGGGATGAAAAAGCTTAGAGTTCTAGATTTTACCGGAATGCAATTGTCTTCATTTCCATCTTCAATTGGTCTTCTGGTAAATCTTAACACACTATGTCTGGATCAAAGTGCGTTGGGAGACATAGCAATCATTGGGAAGTTGAAGAATCTGGAAGTCCTTAGCTTTTTGAAGTCTGATATTATGCAGTTGCCCGAAGAACTACGTCAATTGAATAAGTTGAGACTGTTAGATTTAACCAATTGTTTCCATCTGAAAGTTATTGCGCCCAATCTCATATCAAGCTTAACTCGATTAGAAGAGCTGTATATGGGTAATTGCTTCATTGAATGGGAGGTTGAAAGAGCCAGCAGCAAAAGAAGTAATGCTAGCCTTGACGAATTGATGCATTTACCTCGGCTAACCACTCTAGAAATTGACGTTAAAAATGACAGTATTTTACCAGAAGGTTTTTTGGCCAGAAAGCTCGAAAGGTTCAAAATATCTATTGGAAATGAGTCATTCACGCCTCCCAAGTGTGTTAGACAACATTGGTTCCAAAGTCAGCCGCACTTTTGGATCAACAGTAAACGCAAGAGTTTAAGAACATTGAAGCTCAAGCTTGATTTTATGGACATTTGCTCCATGAAATTGCAGGGCATCACCAACGTTGAATGCTTATGGTTGGACAAGCTGCAAGGCATCGAGAATGTTCTTTTCAATTTGGACACGGAGGGCTTTTCACAATTGAAGCTTCTCTGGGTTCAAAATAATCCTGACATCTTTTGTATCGTCGATTCAAGGGAGATGGTCGCTTGTGATGCCTTTCCTCTTTTGGAGTCACTTATCCTTCACAATTTGATCAACATGGAGAGGATATGTGTTGATCGGCTCAAAGTAGAGTCTTTCAACAAACTCAAAACCATAGAAGCATATAGTTGTGATACGTTGAGTAATATCTTTTGGCTCTCTACTACAAAATGCCTTCCAAGACTTGAGAGAATTGCTGTTATTAATTGCAGCAAGATGAAAGAGATTTTTGCAATTGGGGAAGAAGTTGATAATGCAATTGAGAAGATAGAGTTTGCTCAATTAAGATCTTTGAGTCTGGGGAATCTTCCAGAGGTTACAAGTTTTTGCTGTGAGGTGGGGACTCCTTCAGCATCACCGAACAGACAAGTGTCGCAAGAGGAATCGACGACTATGTATTGCTCCAGCGAAATCACTTTGGATATTTCAACTCTGCTTTTCAACGAGAAGGTGCGTAGGCTAACATTTTCTTTATATATATATATATATATATAACAGACTTTATTCTATCATGCGTTCTCTTTTGATGTCATACGTGGAAAATAATTAAATCATTTAAAAATTGAAAGAAAATGGAAAAAAAAGGATAAAAAGAATCTCACGCGCTCACTACTTGAGCTCTTAACAAGTAATATGAATTAGATTGCATACTTATCTGTCAGTTAGAAATTGGTTTTGACTTGCATTAATTTGTAATCGAAGAAGAAAATTTCAATAAGTGCTTCTCATATGCATATTGGATGTAACGAGAAATTCTTCTTTTTTTTAGGTTGCGTTGCCTAACTTGGAGGCTTTGGAGATATCTGAAATTAATGTCGACAAGATTTGGCACTACAATCATCTTCCGGTCAATGTCACAAATTGAAATACATATTTTCAGCGTCTATGATCGGAAGCCTTAAGCAGCTCCAACACCTAGAAATCCGCTTCTGTGAGGATTTACAGGAGATCATTTCTGAAAACAGAGCAGATCAAGTGATCCCTTATTTTGTCTTTCCACAGCTCACCACTCTGAGACTCCAAGATCTACCAAAACTTAGACGTTTGTACCCTGGAATGCATACTTTGGAATGGCCCGCGCTAGAAATGCTTTTAGTGCGTCGTTGTGACAAATTAAAGATATTCGCTGCAGATTTATCGCAGAATAATGGGAATGATCAACTTGGTATTCCTGCACAACAGCCCCTATTGCCGTTGGAAAAGGTATGAAGTCATTTTCTAGATTTTTTATCAATAGCTTATTTTTAACTTTGAAAAATATGACAAAGCATCGATAAATTAATACTCAATAAATTAAAAACTTTTATTATACAATAATCTTTGCTAGTCTAGACTAAGGGATCAATGTGGTAGATTAATAATTATATGAACTGTTTTAGGTATAGCATTTATAAAAGAATCCTTAGTCTTTCCATATAGAAGAACTTACAAAATAAATTAGTAATTTATTATTGTGCAATAAAATAATTTTGAGCCAGAATAAATCAACCTTTTTTTCCTAATTTCTTTTTTACCTCTAAAATTAACATATAAAATAAATTTTATCAATAATTCAATTTTTTTAAAAATATAATATAAAATAAATACTATAAAGTCACTGCGTGTGACCGTAGATCATCAATTGACCTCATTAGTTATTATGATTGATGATGATCAGATCGTACCCAACTTGAAGGAACTATCACTAAGTGGAAAAGATGTGAAGATGATTTTGCAGGCCGATTTCCCACAACACCTTTTTGGCAGTCTTAAACAACTAGAGATTGTTGGAGATGACTCAGCTTGTTTTCCAATCTGGAACGTACTGGAGAGATTTCACAATCTCGAAATACTCTCACTGTGTTTTTTTTCATTCCACGAAGAGGTATTTTCGATGGAAGGATGCTTAGAGAAACATGTGGGGAAGTTGGCAATGATAAAAGAATTAGAGCTGCGCTGGTGATGGTTGTCGAAGCTAACAAAAATAAATTCTACTAAAATAAATTGTGTATAGTGATTGAGCAGGGTAGTGTACACAGAGATCGTTAATTATTTAAATCATTTTGAAACATAAAACGTAAAATGGGGGAATTGTTGACATTAATAAAAATCAAATTGAAATAACAAGAATACAAATTAAAGTTGTAATTGAAATTGGAGAAAGCTTTGAAGGAATTAACTTCGAACGATTCATCGATTCAAATATAGATTATTATTACTTATGAATAGATTATAGCTATTGAGACAATAGCCAATCTCTCCTTAATAATGATTTGGTTATTTCCCTAATCATGGACAACCCTAGATACGATCATGGATTTAATCAATTGGCGACAAAAAAGAGGAAATCCAATCAACACATATGATGATTCATTTAAATTAGATTGTTTATTCTCACAACACAACTCTATGTTATTTGTCACAAACATTTAATTATTCATACGATGAATCCTTTAATTGACAATAGATTAATTTGATAATTAAATAGTGGCCAATTACCTAATTAACAAACATAATCATGAAAATAATTCAGAGAATAAAAAAATACCCAAAAAGCAATAAAACAATTAAAGAACAAGAAAGAGCTAACAGTATTGATGAATCAAAGTTCATTATCCTTTAACTAAAAAATAGGTTTAGTTCTTCATAGAGAAGAAAAATTAAGATCTGGGTTTCTTTCTTTTCTCCAATCCAAAATCCCCTTTTTCACAATAGATTCCCTCTCTCTTCTCTTTAAATTCTATTTAAAATAAAATCATAATATCTGAAATATTAAATTCGTAATTACAAAAATAACCAAAATACAAAACACGTTAAACTAAAATCTAGTGACAAGACGCGCCTTTATCAACAAAGTTCTTGACGATAATTTCTCCAATCATCCTTAAACATCATCTTATAGCTCAATTTTATCATCAATCAATAGAATTGCACCTACAAAAGTAAAACACAAGTAAATCACTATTATTAAGTGCAAAACATTGATATTAAGAGAAGTAAATAATGCAAAACTAGTGCATAAATTGCACTCTAACAGCTGGCACTATCATCTGAAGCAGCTGTGCAAACAAGACTCCAAACTTCGCCCCATTTTTCAGTATCTTGAAATTCTAAGAGTATATCATTGTCAAAGCCTGTTAATTCTATTGCCATCATCATCGGTATCTTTTCGGAACCTAACAATACTTGTAGCTTTCGATTGCAAGAAATTGATACACTTAGTAACATCCTCCACAGCAAAAACTCTAGTGCGACTCGTATCACTTTGTGTACACGGATGCAGAGCAATGACAGAGGTGGTAATAAATGACAAAGATGGAGTTGAAAAAGAAGAGATTGTTTTCCGCAAATTGAAGTGGTTGGAACTGTTTGATTTAGATAGCCTCACAAGTTTTTGCTCTGCCAATTACACCTTCAAATTCCCATCTTCGCAAGATCTATCTGTGATTGGTTGTCCCAAATTGAAGATTTTCACTACAGGAGAATCAAGCACGCCTCCGAGAGTAAACGTCTGGTACGGAGAGACATCGAATCAACGGCGTTGGGCTAGTAATGATCTTGACACGACCATACAACAATTACATGCTGAGAAGGTACGGATATACATTTTACTCTCTCCCATGGAAAAATTTTACAAAAATTGCTTTTTCTTTTTAAATAAAATATCGATAAGATATTTGTTATAAAGTTAGTTTAAATTGATGAGTTTAAATTGATGAATAAGAATTTTATTTTCAGCTGTTGATGGGGTCGTCGTCATACTCTGTGGATTACGACTAATTTCATAGGCTTCTTATGACTTGGAGTTACGAATTTGAAGAAGAAAGTCCCAGCTGGTAATTAATTCTTATTTTATTTATTTGATCTCGTGGGTTGTTTCACAATTTCATCTCAATTGTTTAGAATGGGTCACTTGGTTTACTGTCAATATGGAATGCACTTTTCATGATTCGTTGAGGCTTTTATGGGCAGATTTTGCGTCATTGAGCGTCTTTTGGTCTAATTTAATTTAATTCGCTTGTTCTCTAAAATTTTATAATTCCTTGCAAGCATTTTATGATGAAATTTCATTAAAAGGGGCAACACTTGCATGTTGAAAGTGTTCAGATTTTATAATTCCTTGAAATCATGCAAACTTTTTTCTTTCTTTCCTTGCCAATTATTTATTGTCATCGTTACTGTTCCGTTAAATTTGTTTGTGCTCTGTTTGTTCATTGGAAACTTGGAAGGCAACGAAAGTACTTAAGAAAATGCTCTTGCCTATGAACACATAATTAAGAAGCTGAATATCATTCAGCGGGTAAAATATATATATATATATATATATATATAATTAGCCCATTATGCCTACAACAAATCCTTACACCATCAAAGGTTACCTATGAACAACTATATTATGGAAATATTGTTTGAAAGCATTGGATAGAATTTTCAAAAATATCAAGTTTTCACAAACCAAAAAGGGAACTAATTTGGTCTAGTTTTGTGACAAGTATAGAAGCACAATATGATGTCTGTTATTCTTGTTAAAATTCTCAGCACTGTGTTTGCAGAATGTCTGGATACTGATGGAGATTCAAGTCACTCTTCTTCCGCGCAACATTCGAAATGAAGCCTTTTTTTTCCCCCTCTATTCAAATTTTATGTTGTGAAGGGTTTCCGTTTCCATCTTCATGTGATTTACTTCACCGTGTCGCTACATCTATGATGGTGTGTGTTATATCCTGTCTGTTTCCTTTGTTTGACCATCGAAAGTTCAAAGACAGTTTATTCTAAATATGTGTAAATTCATTTTCTGTATAAGCTCTTTGTATGCATTTTGACATTTTATTCTCAATATGGATGACTCAATGAGGGGTCTTTTGTTATATATATGTCCCGAATTTCTTGTGTATTTTTAGATTTGATGATGTATTATTGTCTCATTGCAAGGTCTTATAATCACTGATTCTCATTTCTCGTATACATACGTATATATGGGCAAGAAATTTGGTAAATGATCTAGTCATTTTCTCAGTAAAACATCTAGTACTTTATATGTTGGAAGGGTACTAAGCAGCAGGCCAAGATTTGTCAACTCAAAGATCGTCATGTCATTGTTTAAAAATATTAAGGAATACTAAGGAACCCCAAGAGAAAATTTAGAAATACTATAGGGCCTACTTCTGCATTGTTCATTTTCGCAATTACCTGCATTATTATTTTTGTTTTCAATTAATCAAACTTCAGTTCCTTTGCATTCATCTAATTATGTACTTCATCTGGAAATCCTTAATTTACTCATCAAAATGTGAACGCTAAGGAAACTGCGAAAACAAATATAAAACTACTAGCTAAGTTTATCATCACATATGATCAGCACTAGATTATCAAATAACCATAGAAGCATATAAATTCAAGCTACTGTATTATTTGTATCTTTCTAATTTGTGTTTATAAAGAATTTAGTTATGCAACAAAAAAGGATACGTAGCAAAACTTCATCAAATACTCTGTTTTGTAGTACTTCAACATATCTACTGGCTAAGAAGTACCATCACATACGAAAATGTCGGCACAAATATTCAAGCAAGTGCAAGTGTGGACGAGCCACTTGTGTTATCATGACACTTAATTTGACTAAAAAAAATTCCTACAAGTATCAAAAGTTGGTGGATTATTGTGGTTTTCCTGCTTTATCGTTTTTTGAATAAAATAATATAAAGCTGTCGATTCTGCATTAAAGCATATGATTTGTGAAGATATGAATACCAAATCATTCCAACTCCTCAACTCGAGTAATTACTAGGTTCAGGGCATCTGTTGCGTCCGTTTATTTGATTTTGTTTGGTTCAATTGTAGTTCTGTTATTTAGTTTTTCCTCTGATGGTTCTGTTTCTCTGTACATTTCACTGGGTTTGCTTTGCTTCACATCTTTCTTTCAAAACTAAGAAGGCAAGGAAAAAGAGCACTTAATTAGAAAATGCAAGAACCATATATGATATATCAAATCATGCATATGCTCATGCTCTTGCCTATGAACACATAAAGAACAACTGAATATCCTTCGTCAGATAACCAAAAACAAAATATAATCATCCACTATCCATACAAGAAATGATACCATTACTTTTAGCAAATTGAAGGTGTTATCTTTTTTATTTAAAGTCTCTTAAGATTTTTATTTTTCCGGTTATTACACCTCCAAATTTCCACAGCTATAATGTCAATTTGTAATTATTTGTCCCAAGATGATAAAGACTTTCAGTGGAGGAAAATTAATAATTACGCTATTTCGGCCTAGAGGACCATGAAGCCCCTTGGGTTGTTGACATTAACACTAGTGCGTTTACCAACCTAAACGTTCAGTTTGGTCAACCGTGTCTAAATTGAAGACCTTGTTAAGTTACATAATTATGTAACATACATCAATTTAATAGTTACTACCAGTAACACAATTAATTTTTGTTCGTTATAATTTTGTGTTACTGGTAACAACTGTTGAATTGATCTATGTTACACAATGATATAACTTAACAACCACCCTAAATTGAACCTATAGTGAATGGAGGAAAAAGAAAAAAAGGATTTATCAAAAATCTCTCCTGAGATTTGGCGTATTCTCAATTTGATAGATTGTATTTGTGTATTCTCAAATACCTCCTCTGGTGCTAGTATACCTTTTCTTAATACCCCTAATTTAGAAAAAAAAAATTTGTATACTGAAAATAAAAAATTGTTGGTTAGTACCAGCATGTTTGTTTTTGGTGCCAAGGGATGTGAATACAATGAAAATATCAAATCACCCCTGCTACTTTCCAAAATGACTTTGATGAATGAAACTGACAAAAGATTTAGGTCAAATATCAGAGAATCAGAAGGAAGTTGTTTTGCACTGGCCTAATTGCTATGCCAGAAGCCAAATCTATAGTAGAGAAGGTTTTGCAGACCTCTTAAAAAGTAATATCATCTTCAATTTAACAAAAACTAGCATGAATCCCTGTTCAATAATCAGCAGTAGTACCTTAAACAAATAAAATATTTTCAGAGCCATTTTTAATCAGTCACACGGCAGCATAACAAATCACAAGCCATTTTCAATCAATCACAAGCGAACATGCATTTGCAACAATCATTCTCCTACAACTAACATTAATCGATGGAAAATAATGTAAGCAACAAAAATACTCTGAAAAAATTTTTGAGACCCATTATTCTTTTTTTTAACCAAATCTCCTAATGTCAGCTGACAAAACTGAAATGCACGGAAATAATTTAATTCATACCTCATTCACAGCTAGAAAACACTGGGATTGTTTGTGGGTCGACGGCGAAAGTCACTGGTCGGTATTCTCCCACGCCGTTGGCTTAAATCAGTCATCTCTGGTATTGTCATCTCCGGATTCAGTGTCATGGTCTCCCGTTCGTAAGCAAGTTTTCTAATCAAAGCATTAGAGAGAAGATGAAAGGGATGTTGTGTTTCATGGCTTCAATTCGAATGGAGGAAAGAGATTACCAATTTTCCTTTTCATTTTTGGTGGGTGTTAATTTGTGCTGCGTAAAGCTTGCTTATGTGTGCTGGGTACATCATGCTTCTGTTTTTTACTTCTTTACCCAATGGACAATTACAAAGTTGAGACCAATTTCAAAACACAACTTGGAAATTTCAGGTTTACTTGATTTTTTTTTTATCATTAATGGGTGCTTTGACGATTTTATCCTCACCAGCTTAATTTATATTTGAGAATACGCCAATATGATCTATCAAACTAAGAATATGCTAAATGTTAGTGGAGGTTTGTGATAATTAACCAATGGAAAAAACATGCAAATGAGAAACCCAACTTACGAGAACGCTAGACTGGGCAGGCTTTACTGCGAGAAATGTACCCAAAATAATTTCTGTATGTGTACCCAGAAAATATATAAAGGAACGACCTATATAATATTTTTGTTAAAATGTTATACTCTATGATTACAGAATGCCTGAGTTCTATAGAAGATTCAAGTCATCCCTCAGGTGCAGCATTCAAAATAAGGCCATTGCCCTTGTGAAATATGCATTACTTCTATTGAAAATCTACATAATGAGAGCTCTCTCATTACATTTTTTGTTGCTCTGCTTATGCTTTACTTCACTATGCCGCCACATGAACAAGAATATTGCAACATATGTACCATCAATTTTGCTATGTCATATTCCCTAATATTATATATACAAATGATTTTGAAATTATAATAACAACAATGGGGTCAAACACATTTTGTGTCTTGAAGATTTGCGAGAGCTCCATCCTACAAAGTTAATATATTCTTATTATTATTGATGATGTTGTTGTTGTTGTTGTTGTTGTTATTGATACGGGATTTTGTGTCTGCTCGTTCGAGACCAAGATCTCTCTTCAATACTTGAATTTGTAGTGGTAGGGGATAACTTCACTCTGCACCTGTTTGACGAGCAGAACTATGGGGCTCGCCGTTTCTCCTCTATGAATTCCTGTACACACAGAAACTGGTCAGAGAACGCTAGGGGTTTTCTCGGCGTAAACCCTCTGACGCTCAAGTCAGCAATATGGGCTTATTGTGGAAAAACCTTGCCACTAATCTTGTGGTTCTGTAATAATTTCTCAAACACTGGAAAAACCCTACCACTAATCTCGTGGCTCTATAATAATTTCTCAAACACTGGAAAAATCTCAAAAATTTTCCCAGGTCTCCCCAATAAAGATGCACCCCCCAATTCTCTTAGGTCAATTTTTAGTTTAAAAATGTCTAAACCCTTTACCTTATTCGCAAGCCCCTTTTATAGCCCTCCTGAAAATTCAGTCACCATGACCCACGTTTGCCACTCTACCTTAATTCCTAGTCATGGATGCTCGGGCGTTGTGATCGTGGCTGAATAGGCCTCGTGCCTGGATTCTTGGAGAGTGGCACACGTTCGAACAACTGCCACAGACTGGGTCTTCCGGCTTTGGCCCCATCAAGAGATATCCTCGGTGTTTAGCAGAAAACTCCTCAGTGTCGAATAGAAACTTCTGCTCACGGACACTATATAGCCCCTCGCCCACGAGAAGGAAATCCTCACTCGAGTGCAGCTAGTCATGTCATTATACGCCCCAAACAATTATCATTTGAGAGATGGTATAATAAAGTTGTTCATTTTGAAGCTTAACATTGAAAAATAAGAAAAACAAGAATTTTTTTTTCTTTTTGTTATTTTACTACGTTTATAAAAATATTTTTGCTTTGTTTGTTTTATTTTCTTTGCTGGGATTTGAGCTAAAAAATTATCCCAAATAATATGATATTCATCAATTGGTTGGAGAGATAATATAATTAATTTATTTAGATATTAAAAGTATTACCAAGTACTCAATTAATGACACATCATTTGGGATTAAGTGTCTGTTTGCTATAGCTTATTTAATGGTTATAAGTACTTATTTAATTTTATAAGCTCTTATCATAATTTTTGTTGTTGTTTGGTTGTTTTTCTAATAGAGATTTTGAAGTTTAAATAAGTTATTTTGCCTCTACTAGTAAAAGTTCAAATTTTTGGCTTTTGGGAGTATAGGGTGAAAAGCTTGCTTTAAATGTTAAAATATTTAAAATATCCTCCACTTATTTAACAATCTTATTTTATTCTTTTTATAACATAATTTTAACAAACTTACATATTAAAGTAATTTTATAAATTTTTAATAAAAGCATTTATTGACAACCAAACAACTAAAATTTTTATGGTAAAAGCTCTATTGATAAAAGATCTACTAATAAACACTCTACTTGTTCTACTTGAATAAGCTCTACTTGAAAAGCTGTACCAAACAGAATCTAAATTTGAGATATAAAAAAATTTGAAATGTCTATCTTTACTCTAATTTAATTGAAAATAACCCTATCACTGGATGATCATTTATAGTTTGCTTAATACTAAAATGTCACCCATAAGTTTGTTCTGGATTTGTAATTGATTTATCTTAATTCTTCAACTCGACAAAGGGTTGTGCATCTTGTTCTTGTACACTTAAAAGCCACGAAGATCAAAACCAGATCTGTCATTACATTTGCTTGAAAAATAATTTTAGGCAATGGATTCTCGTGTTTAAGTGATATTTTTAAAGGGTTGTGATAGTAGTGGAGCACTAATGCACTTCATAAATATCAAATGGATTGTTAAAAAAAAGAAAAAAGAAAAAAATGTTCATATATTTTTTAATATTTTTTATAAACGCTAAAAGATCAGGTGGTCGATAGATAATTTTTTTCCTTTTTTATCTTAATCATGTTTGAACGACATCCTTTTGGATGTTTAGGTAAAATGACAATTTTATCCTAACGACATCAACAAGATTCTAATAGAGTTAAGATGATAGTGAACAATTGAAACACTTTGTAAACTTCAAGAGGATTTCTGCAAAGGAAAAAGTGTTTGTGTATTTTTGAAAGAGTCTGAAAGATCACGTGGTCAGTGAATAATTGTCTATTTGTTCTTATTTTATTTACTATTATTAACAATAAAATTTTCAATAATAATTGTTACAACCATTGTTATTATTATCATCATTATTATTATAATATTAATAATATGACAAATGTTGTAAGAAAAACTATTTGCTTTCAAAATTTGTTGTAGGATTGATGATTTTACCAAAGGTGACTTCTAAAAATTTTATTAAATACTAAAATTAGCATTTAACTTTTCAAAATTACTTTTGAGCCTCTAAAAATAATCCCAAATGGACCTTTAATATATGTTTGATTTTTTTTTATTTTATATTATATGAGACAAAAATATAATTTTTATCGTTGAAAAACAAATGACAGATTTTTTTGAATAATTTAAAAAAAAAAGAAACACAGAGCTCAAGATAATGCTGTAATTGTTGAATAAGAAGGCTGCAACTTGATGATAAATTTATTATACTAGTTTTAAGGTTTTATCTTGTGTGTAAAAGTTGCTGGTTCTTGTTTTAGAAATTTCTCTTTCTATTTGCCTGACTCGACAAAGAGTCGGTGTACCTCGTACTGATACACTTAAATTACAAATATGGAAACCAGATCTGGCATCATAAATTAATCAATCACTTTCTCATTAATCTACCATTACTCTTTTCATTCTCTTATTTTTATCTAACCATTTAGGATAGGATTTGAATTCAGTACTTAATTATTCTTTTTAATAATTTTAAAAAATTATAATTAATAGTTATTGGATAAAAAAATAAAATTAATTATATTATTTGTCATACACGTGTGACAAAAGGTTAAGAAAATTTTATTTACGTTTGCTCAATCCACTCTCTTATTAGCTCCCCCACTCTCTTAATCATTTCTTATCCTTAATCTAAAACAGAAACCCTTTTCTTGCTTCCTTCTTCTCATTCGAAAAACACTTTGCTTCTGTTTGTTTGTTATTTATTTTTAGCTCCATAACTGCTTGTCGTAACGCTGTCTCTCTGTTTTGACTGTCCTTTAGCCTTCTTCACTTCTACATTGTTGTCAGGATTCAAGATGCTGGAAATCATTGTTACTCTCGTTTTGGAACTTGTAAAATGCTTGGCTCCTCCAACAGAACGCCAACTTGTTTATTTGCGCAAGCGGAACTACAATGCCAACGTTGAGAATTTCAAGGCGGAAATGGAGAAGTTGAAGGTTGAACGTACGAGCATTCAGCGCAGAGTTTCAGAGGCGAAAAAAAAAGGGGAAGAGATTGAAGAGAAGGTTGAGAAGTGGCTGGTTAGTGCTAACGGCATCATTGACCAGGCAGCCAAATTCGTTGAAGATGAAGAGTCAACAAATAAGCGCTGTCTCAAGGGCTTGTGTCCTAATTTGAAGACCCGCTATCAGCTTAGCAAGAAAGCAGAGACAGAGGTGACGGCCCTTGTTGAACTTGGAGACGAAGTTAAGAAGTTTGATATCGTTTCCCACCGTACCACTCCGGAGGAGATATGGCTTAAGTCGAACAAAGGTTACGAGGCCTTCGAATCAAGAGTTTCTACTTTGAAGTCTATACAAAATGCGTTGACTGATGTGAATGTCAGCATTATTGGGGTGTACGGCATGGGCGGCATTGGAAAGACGACACTGGTGAAGGAGTTTGCTAGGCAAGCCAGGGAAGACAAGCTGTTTGATCGGGTGGTTTTTTCAGAGGTTTCACAAACTCCAGACATAAAAAAGATTCAAGGGGAAATTGCAGAGAAGTTAGGTCTGGAGTTGTCCGATGAAGCTGAATATAGAAGAGCTAGCAGGCTGTATGAACGACTAAAGAATGAGAATAAGATTCTTGTGATTCTAGATAATATCTGGAAACATGTTGATTTGGAGACGGTTGGAATTCCCTTCGGAAATGATCATAAAGGATGTAGACTACTGCTGACAGCAAGAGACAATAATGTACTATTAAGTATGGGCTCCAAAGATAACTTCTTGATTGGCAATCTAAATGAAGAAGAAGCTTGGAGATTGTTCAAGATAATGAATAGTGATGATGTTGAAAATTGTAAGTTCAAGTCTACAGCAATTAATGTAGCCCAGGCATGTGGAGGTTTGCCCATTGCCTTGACTACAGTAGCGAGGGCACTGAGAAACAAGAGTCTGCATGAGTGGAAGAATGCCTTGCGAGAACTCCAAACGCCTTCAGTGGTAAACTTCGAAGGTGTGCCTGCAGAGACTTATTCAAGTATTGAACTGAGTTTCAAGTATTTAAAAGGTGAGCAACTCAAGAAAATTTTTCTGCTCTGTAGTCTAATAGGTAACAGTTTTTGGTTTACAGACTTGTTTAAATACTCCATGGGTTTGGGCATATTTCAAGGAGTCAACAGGATGGTAGATGCACGAAACAAATTATATGCATTGGTCCATGAACTTAGAGACTCTTGTTTATTGCTTGAGGGTGATAGCAGTGAACAATTTTCCATGCATGATGTTGTCTGCGATGTTGCCGTATCAATTGCATGTCGAGACCAACATGTTTTCTTGGTGAGAAATGAGGTTGTGTGGGAGTGGCCTGATGAGGATGCACTTAAAAAATGCTCTGCAATCTCTTTATTAAATAGTAGCATTCATGAAGTTTCTGAGGAATTTGAATGTCTGCAACTTGAATTTTTCAATATTTCCCAAAACACTTTTGTTGAGGTCAATATTCCTGACAACATTTTCAAAGGGATGAAAAAGCTTCGAGTTATAGATTTGACACGAATGCGATTATTTTCATTGCCATCTTCAATCGGTCTTCTAGCAAATCTTCAAACACTCTGTCTAGATCAAAGCATGTTGGGAGACATAGCCATAATTGGAAAGTTGAAGAATCTAGAAATCCTTAGCTTTTTAAATTCTGATATTGTACGGTTGCCTGGCGAACTAGGTCAACTGACTAAGTTAAGGCTGTTAGATTTAACAGATTGTTTGCAACTAAAATTTATTGTGCCCAACGTCTTATCAAGCTTCACTCGATTGGAAGAACTGTATATGGGTAATTCCCCTATTGAATGGGAAGTTGAAAAGGCCAATAGTGAAAGAAGTAATGCCACCCTCGACGAATTGATGCATTTGAGGCGATTGACCACTTTAGAAATAGATGTTAAAAATGATAGCATTTTACCGGATGGCTTTTTTTCCAAAAAGCTGGAAAGGTTTGATATATCAATAGGAGATGCATCATTCGACTCTACCCTGGTTATTGAGAATGATTGGTTTGAAAGTCGGCAGCACTTTATGATCAGTAATCATGAGAGTTTAAGAACATTGAAGCTCAAGCTCCGAGAAGTTGCAGCGCATCAATAACGTTGAATACTTATGTTTGGATAAGTTGCAAGGAATCAAGAATGTTGTTTTAGAATTGGACACTGAGGGCTTTTCACAATTGAAGCATCTCCATGTTCAAAATAATCCAGACTTCCTGTGTATCGTCGATTCAATGGAGAGAGAACCATGTGTCGCCTTTCCTCTTTTGGAGTCCCTTACTCTTCACAATTTGATCAATATGGAGAGGATATGTATTGATCGACTCAAAATAGAGTCCTTCAATGAACTCAAAACCATAAAAGTAGAAAATTGTGATGAGTTGAGTAATATCTTCTGGCTCTCTAGTAGTACAAAATGCCTTCCAAGACTGGAGAGGTTGCAGTTATCAATTGCAGCAGCATGGAAGAGATTTTTGCAACTGGAGGAGAAGCTGATGTCGATGTTGATGAGAAGATAGAGTTTAGTCAATTGAGATCTTTGAGTCTGGGAAAGCTTCCAAAGGTTACAAGGTTTTGCGGTGAAGTGAAGACTCCTTCCACATCACCAAACAGACAAGAGTCGCAAGAGGAATTGACAGCCAGTTCCAACGAGATCAGTTCGGAAACGTCAACTCTGCTTTTCTACGAGAAGGTACGTCAACTCTTAATAAGCGCTTCTCATATGGATATTGTGTCAAAACAAGTGCTTTTCATACGGATATTGGATCTAAAGAGAAAATTATCTTTAGGTAGTGTTGCCAAATTTGGAGGCTTTGGAGCTGAATGCTATTAATGTCGACGAGATTTGGCATGACAATCAACTTACGGCCATTATTACTTGCTTTCAAAGTTTGACACGATTGATAGTGTGGGGCTGTGACAAATTAAAATACATATTTTCAGCTTCTATGATCCAAAGCCTTAAGCACCTCCAACACCTGGAGATACGGATATGTATGGGTTTACAAGAGATCATCTCCAAAGACAGAGCAGATCAAGTGACCCCATATTTTGTCTTTCCACAAGTGACCACTCTGAATCTCGAAGGTCTACCAGAACTCAGATGTTTATACCCTGGAATGCATACTTCAGAATGGCCAGCACTAAAAAAATTGGAGGCCTGTAATTGTGATAAAATAACGTTGTCCCAGAATAACGAGAATGATCAATTTGGTATTCTGGCACAACAACCCCTGCTCTCGTTCAAGAAGGTATGAAACCAAATTTTAGATTTTTTTTATCAATTATCTTTGTTGTTCCTCACTCACAGATCAGGAGGTTTAATAAATACCTATATGGAGTAGGAATGCCCTTATTTTTTACTTTTTTTCATGCATAGAAGCTTTCAAATCTCACAGTTTAAGAGCGTGTGTGTGTATATATATATATAATCATTCTCAGGTGTGGGGGTCCACATTTTTTTTTAATGTGGACACGCTTTTTAAACCGTGCGGTTTAAGAGAGTTAGTTTTTAAATGAATTATGAAGCCATGCGGTTTTAGAGAGTTAAAAACTAACTCTTTTAAAGCATGGGGTCTAAAAACTGGTTCACATGAAAAAAAAAATGAGGATGTCCGCACTAGAGAAGGAATATACATATATATATATATATGTTGGATCATTGAAAACTTTGATTACACAATGAATTTTGCCAATCTTGAATTATGGATCAATGTGCTAAGTTAATAATTTGAGCTCGATGATGATCAGATCTTACCCAACTTGGAGGAACTGGCATTAAGTGGAAAAGACATCACGATGATTTTGCAAGGCGATTTCCCACAACACCTCTTTGGCAGTCTTAAACTACTACAGGTTGGGGATGATGACTTAGCTTGCTTTCAACTGGGTTTACTTGAGAGGTTTAACAATCTGGAACTTCTCTTCCTGTCGGATTGTTCGTATGAAGTGGTATTTTCAAATGAAGGATATTTGGACAAACATGGAAGGAAGTTGGCACTGATAAAAAGGTTAAACCTGACCAGACTTAATCGTCTGCAGAAACTGTGGAAACATGACTCCAAACAGCTGGACTTCATTTTTCAACATCTTGAAATTCTAAGAGCATATCACTGTCAAAATCTGTTAAGTCTATTGCCATCATCATCGGTATCTTTTCGGAATCTCGCACATCTACAAGCTTTTGCTTGCAAGAAATTGATGAACTTAGGAACATGCTCCACAGCAAAAAGTCTGGAGCGACTCTTATCATTGAAGGTATTTGGATGCACAGCAATGACAGAAGTCGTAGTATGTGACGAAGATGAAACAGCAAATATAAAAGAAGAGATTGTTTTCAGCAAATTGAATGTGATGTATCTGTCTGATTTAGATAGTCTCACAAGCTTCTCCTCTGCCAATTACACCTTCAAATTCCCATCTTTGCAAGATTTGTCGGTGATTGGTGGTCCCAGGATGAAGATTTTCACCAAAGGAGAATCAACCACGCCTCCGAGAGTAAACGTCTGGTACGGAAGGAGTGAGGACAAACTGCGTTGGTCTAATAATGACCTTAACACAATCATACAACAATTACATCAAGAAAAGGTACGGGTAACTGTTAGAATATTTGTTATTGATGAGTGAATTTTTAATCACGTTTATATATGAGAATCTTATGAAATTCCTCGGAAATTCATTAATCATTAGTTTTTATTTCAAAATAAGAATTTTAATTTAAATTGATGAATGCTAATTTTATTTTCAGCTGTTGAAGGGGTCGTCTCCTTACTCGCCGCAGTACTGATCTCATACGCCTTTAGTACTTGGCAAGCTGTCAATTTGAAGAATAAGGTCCCACGTATTTTATTTTTAGAATGAAAACCCTAGAAAATATCATTCAAAGTGACAACATATTCATGTGGAAAGCCTTCAGACACCCCCCCTGGGGGCTTTAATCTTTAGTTTTTAAACGATAATACTTTTGTGGGCCATTTCACATTGAAAATTTAGTTTTTTCTAAAGTGATGACAGTAAAAACATATAATGTAGAATTTTACGATGTAAAAACTGCAGTGGCTTGCATGGTCTGCTGTCTGCCCTCTTATTGATCAATATTTATATGTACATAACCCTAGTTCACAAGGAAATGAAATTCTATCAAACTAGGAAACATATAACACGTAACTTGCTATGCATAAACGTAACTTGCTATATATATATATACACGTGAGTTAACACCCCCCCTCAAGTTGGAGCATGGAGATCACGAATGCCCAACTTGCGAAGAAGAAACTCAAACTCTTTGCTGCCAAGTGCCTTTGTGAAGATATCAGCTAGCTGAATATGAGTAGACACATAGGCAGGCCGTATGTTTCTTCGTTGAATTTCATCTCGGACAAAATGACAGTCAACTTCGATGTGCTTGGTCCGTTCATGAAACACGGGATTGGCAGCTAGATGAAGAGCAGCCTGGCTATCACAATACAGGTGCATGGGTCGTGAGTGATCAACTACGAGAGACATCAACAACCCTTTGAGCCACTTGAGCTCACATGTAACTGTTGCCATGGCACGATACTCGGCCTCAGCAGAGGATCGCGCAACAGTGTGTTGTTTCTTAGATTTCCAGGATATAGGAGAGGATCCAAGCATGACAAACCACCCAGATAAAGAACGCCGAGATAGGGGGCAGCTTGCCCAATCAGAATCACACCACCCATAGAGTTGCAAATCACAATCTGAGCTTAAAAACACACCTTGACCAGGGTTACCTTTCAGATAGCGAACTACCCGCGTCAATGTCGCTTCATAAATTGAAAAGCGAATAAGACAACTCTGGCCTTGTAGCGGAAAGATAAATTAATCTACCGATGAGTCGTCTATAATTCGCAGGATCAGAAAAATATAGGCCTTCAGCCAAAGCTAGCTGATGATTCGGTTCCAAGGGAAATGGGGCTGGTTTTGCACCAAGTAATCCAGCCTCAGAGATAATATCTAACACATACTTCCGCTGAGACATGAAGATTCATGTCGGATTTCTTGCAACTTCAATACCCAAAAAATATTTCAATGGACCCAGATCTTTCATATAAAAACAACCACTCAAATACATTTTAACTACCCGAATAGCTTCGCTGTTGTTTCCTAAAACAATTATATCGTCAACATACACAAGCACAAGTAGATGTATGTTATCTCGATGCAAGGTAAAAAGGGAATAATCCGAGCTCGATTGAGCAAAGCCGTAAGTCTTCAAAGCTACTGCCAACTTTGCAAACCAACAACGGGGAGCTTGCTTTAATCCATATAAGGACTTTCTTAGACGACAAACCATTCCAGATTCGTTTGAGGTGAAACCAGGCGGTAAGCGCATGTAAACTTCTTCATTAAGCTCGCCGTGTAAGAAAGCATTGTGAACATCCATCTGATGAAGCTCCCAATTCCTAGCCGCAGCAACAGCCAAAAAATTTCGAACTGTAACAAGTTTTGCGACAGGAGCAAATGTCTCTGTGTAATCAATTCCTTCAACTTGCTTGTTCCCAAGGATCACCAAGCGAGCTTTGTATCTTTCAATTGTACCGTCGGCATTATACTTAATCCGGTACACCCACTTACAGCCTATAGCACGCTTTCCAGGTGGTAGAGACACAACAGTCCATGTGTTATTATTTTCCAGTGCCTGCAATTTAGAATTCATGGCCTCACGCCATTTAGGATCTCTTACTTGAAAATGCTCAACTCCTGCGAATGTCGCTGCTAGAAAAGCACAATGTCGAACAGAAAAATTATTACAATTCACATAATCAAGTATGGGATAAGGACTACCTGCAGGAAGTGATTGAGCGTGTGAGCATGAAGAGGGCCGCGAAGAGGGACTCAAATGCTGAACAGTATGTAAGACATAATCTTTTAACTTAATCGATTGTTGCCGCTGTCTAAGATGACGCCCCAACGCCGGTTGTTGTTGCAATGATGTCTCAATAGCTTCAATGCCCCCCTGTCATCAGAAGCATGCTCATCAAAAGTAGGAGAAGCGGGTACTGGTGATGGAGTATTAATGGTCTTAAGAACATCGCCTGTATCCTGTGAATCTGGTGAGACAACAGGAGCACTTAAATCATGTGATAAATCCTCAGCTAAAACCGGTTCATCACGCTAAGGAGCAGGCATGACAGTAACAGCTGGTTCGGTTAGAGTCTTGTAGGGAAAGTCATGCTCAATGAACGTTACATCCCGGGAAGTAAAGAATGACGCACTCTCCAAATCATATAAATACCATCCCTTTTTACCAAAGGGATAACCCATGAATATACAGCGACGACTTCGACTAGCGAATTTATCACCGCGATGACCACGGTTGTAGGCATAAGCGAGGCAACCAAATGACCGAATATTTGCATAAGATGGTGCCTTGCCAAATAGTCGTTCATAAGGAGTCTGTCCATCAAGAAGAACAGAAGGTGTTCGATTGATCAAGTAGCAAGCAGTTAAGACACATTCACCCCAGAATTCAATGGGTAAGAAAGCCTGAAAGCGCAGAGCGCGAGCAACATTGAGAATGTGTCGATGCTTGCGTTCAACTCGACCATTCTGTTGAGAAGTACCCACACAAGATGTTTGATGATGAATGCCATGCTCAGCAAAGAAATCAGATAAGTGCATAAATTCTGTCCCATTGTCTGTCCGTATAATTTTAACGAGTTTATGGAATTGTCTAGAGACCATACTCAAAAAATTGCGTAATACACGCCCAACCTCATTCTTCGCGATTAGCAGATATGTCCAAACACCGCGAGAAAAATCATCAACAATAGTCAAGAAATAATGAGCACCACAAGAACTAGCTGTGCGATAAGGTCCCCACAAGTCACAATGAATCAATTCAAAAATATCTGAAGCTTTGTTATTGCTTAAAACAAATTTGTCACGACACTGTTTTGCTCGAAAGCATACATCACAATTCTGAAAACTAGACAGACAAGAAGTCGAATCAATAAATGGAAGTAGCTGAACAACTTTAGAGGAAGGATGCCCCAACCTTCGATGCCATAAATCACAAGCTCGGTTGGCAACACTAGATAGAGCGGCGGCCGAACCAATGTCCCGAAAATAATAGAGTCCCTCTCGCTGCTCACCCGCTCCAATCAGCATCCTCGTAATGCGATCACATAATTGATCATAAAATTGGATAAAACAATTGACATCTCGAATCAGTTGCGATACAGAAATTAAATTGCAAGTTAAACTTGGCACAAATAAAACATTATTTAGTCGCAGGTGGCTCGCAAGCACAACTGTTCCTTCTGTATTTGCTATTGTCACGTTTCCATCAGGCAGCCGAATAGAACAGGGAATAACAGATACACTGTCGCGTAAGATTTTTCTGTTTCCTGTCATGTGATGTGAGGCCCCAGTATCAAGAATCCACTCCATTGAATTACGCTTACCACTGATCCGTGAGTTGCTGTCTTTTTGACTGTTCAAAAGATTAAGCAATGTGTTCCACTGCTCACTGCTCAAACCGCTGAGACCGCTTGCGGCTGATTCCGGGAGTTCTCCAGACGGATTGTTAGACCCTGTCGCGACTTGAGCAGCGTTGGCCCGAGCAGGACCTCCACGACCACGCCCATTGTTTCCACCATTCTGTCGTAAATTGCCGCGACCACGACCTGCATTCCTCGTGGCTTTCGGTCGTTCACCCCACCATTCGGGATACCCAATAAGCTGGAAATAAGAAGATGCTTCATGTCCAGTCTTGTTGCAATGGGTACAAAGTACAGAAGTCTTATCACGGTTATCATGTGATCCTTGCGCGGCTTGAACGGCAAATGCTACAGGTTCACTTCGTTCTTCTTTAGCACGTGTCATTGACTGAACCTGCTCCTCTTGAATGACTATGGCATAGGCACGGTTCAACTTTGGCAGCGGCTCGGTGCTTAGAATATGAGACCGCACACCACCGTACACGGCTTCATCAAGGCCCATTAAGAATTGATGCAACTTTTCTTCATCTCGTTTCTTATCCTATTCCGCACCTAGATTACACGTACAATTGCCGCATAGACAAGCAGGCGATTGCTCGTAGTTACTAAATTCTTCCCACAACATCTTGAGTTTTCCATAATAATTCAAAATAGTCATACCTCGCTGCTTGCAATTCGCTAACTCAGATTTGAGTTGCTGCACACGTGGTCCATTCCCAACAGAGAACCTTTCCTTGATATCATCCCACAGCAACTTAGCAACTTCGGTATAAGTCACAGTTGATCGCAGGTTTGGTTCGATTGTATTCTGTATCCAGGAGACCAACATTGAATTCACCATCCACCAATCCTCCAAATCCGCGGAGTCATCAGCAGGCTGTTTCACGGTTCCATCAACAAAATCGAATTTCTTCTTGGTGCGCAATGCAGTCCGCATAGCCCTTGCCCACTCGTCATAGTTGGTTCCTCGAAGTTGCACTTGAGTAATGATAGTTCTAGGGTTATCACTGGCCGAGAGGAAGTAAGGAGACATCATTGTCTTGCCCAATCCACTTCCGCTAGCCTCTTTATCTTTTGTTTTTGTTTGAGTTTGGTCTTCCATCTTGCTCTGATACCATGTAGAATTTTACGATGTAAAAACTGCAGTGGCTTGCATGGTCTGCTGTCTGCCCTCTTATTGATCAATATTTATATGTACATAACCCTAGTTCACAAGGAAAGGAAATCCTATCAAACTAGGAAACATATAACACGTAACTTGCTAACGTAACTTGCTATGCATAAACGTAACTTGCTATATATATATATACACGTGAGTTAACATATAAAGTAATGACCCAATGCATTACCACCAAATTAATCTTGGTTAGTCAGGTTACATGAAAATTGTACAAAATAAATATTTTTTCTAGTTCATGCTCAATGTCGTGCTCTATAATTGCAGAATTCCCAAGTTATGAAGAAGATTGAGGACACTCCTCTGTGATTGCAGCATCAGGAATAAGAGCTGCATTAACCCTCCGTTGTGTTTCTTTCATTTGACTATATTAAGTTAAAAAACGATGTATCAATTTACCATTGGTGTGTACTGCTTCTTGTAATATGTGAAATAAATTTCCAGTTTATTTTGACATTTTGAATATAAATTCTTCTGAATTTTCAGCCAAAGGTTTGGTAGTTGTTCTGATTTATCTTCAGTTTCATTTTGTGATCACAGAAACGTTAGGATTTGCATGCATGAAAGCACATTAAATCACAGAATTTTTGTCATACATCCATGCAAATGAAATTTTATCAGCAATCTTGTAATTTTCTGTTATTGTTGTCGTTGTCATTATTCTATTGCTGGTACTGTTTGAAATTTCTAGTATTTTAGATGTGAAATTTATGATATTAGGTATTCAAGGTATATATATTATGCTGAATACAGGGCTTCTGTTGTCTAAATTTGTTTTATTTTGTTTGCTTCACATCTAATTTTCAAAAACTTTTGAAGAATGCTGAGAGAAGGAACAATTGGGCTAAAGAATCAAATGGAATATTGCTATTAGTTTGTTAATTGCCATCATTGCTGTTCTGTTATTTTAATTTTTGCCCTGTTTGTTCTGTTTCCCACTTTGCTTCACATCTGTCTTCCCTAACTTAGAAGGCAAGGAATTTGCACTTGAAGACGAATAGCAGTTGCACAAAATGTGGCAACCACACCAAATAATCAGTTTGTTGAGAAATTTTGAAAGCTTTACTTGATAAAAATTTGAAAGTTTTGAAGAGGATTCAGGTCGCTCTTCTGTGCAGCCTCTGGAATAAGAGCTGTGTCGCTGTTGAAAAGTTTACATGCTGAGGGGCTTCCATCTTCACCGTGTCACTACAAGGTTAAGGCAGCTAGGGTTGTGACGGAGAAGGATCATTCCCTGATTTTGGCTGCTTCAAGTTGTTGGGCTTAGTGAACCAAGTTGTGTACAGGATTTGCTTATGAGGGCCCATGTGATTGCAGACGAGCCTGAGCTTTTGCCCGTCAATCCACTCGCTCCATCCAGATTGATTGGATTAATTATAATTACAGATCAAACGGTTGAAATTCAATTTAATAGATACACACACCTTGACGCGTTCCCAAGTTTCGGCAACGGTGAGAGGACCGTGTTCCTTGACTACGGCAAACATAACCCTCGTAATTCATCTTTGGTTTTGGCTTCGTCAACAAATATCTCACAAACATTCTGCCTTCAAGCAACAACACAACTCCCACTCTAAATGTATTTTATGCACTCTCAAACGCACCGTTTTGATTTTTGTTATAAATTTGACGCTGCCATTTTTTTTTTTTTTTGACAGGCATGGCTTTTCTTTTTAAGCCTTTCCTTTTATCTTTTATAGCCATCTTCCATATTATTAGGAGTCGTTTTCACTTTTTTTTAAGAAATTTTGATCACATTAAACTTTTGATCTGAGTTCATAACAAAAATCAAAGCAGTGCATGACAACAAGATCATGATGAATACGGTAGTTCTCATAAAAAATGCTGTTCTTCTTCCAAGTAATCTTATCATTTCTCTCATTTTATTCGTTCTCCTCTTTTCAAGTCTTCAATCTTATACTCAGTAAGTATATTAAACTGTTTTTTCACTTCAGTTCCAGACAACCGAGAATGTGCTTGTCCCTACTCTCTAGTTTTATCAAAAGACATTATATTTTCGAAACCTATGATTTGTTGGTAAAAATCGACGGTGACCCACGTGACAAAATTTTCTACTGTGTCAACCAATTAGATCTAGTGTTTTGTTGGCAAACAAGACATGCTTATTTACCTTTAATACTCCACCCAGACAAGTTGACAATGGTAGAAAGTCACTGATAGTCCATAACAATGCTGCGTGTAACTTGAACATTTGATTACGTGATGCAGTGTACCATTCCAACCATATCATCATCAGCCACTTCCCTTATAACGAAATATAGATTACAACACATATTAAAAGGACAATAAATTCTTGTGCCACCAACAACATTCTCAAATGCAAAATCTATAAATTTTTCAACCCCATCAGTATATGACTTGGATATCTATTTGGCAAACCAACCCAACACTTGTCCATGACTATCTCCTTTTAATGCGCTACAAAAATTAGTTAAATAAATCATTTTAGTTCTTCATTTCTACTACTAAACAAGATATTTTCGTGTGTACACAGTTTTGCAATATAATAAAAAGATCATTTTACAATTTTATGGTTAATTTCATTAGAATTTACAGACATGAAAGCAAGCAAAGCCACAAGAATCAGAGAAAAAGATGTGAAAATCAAAGTATATATACAACAATAATTAATGTAAAAAACAGTTTCCAATACCTTCTGTAAAGAAATATCCTCGCCAAGTGCTGAGAACTTCACTTGGCTATCAATTACAGATATATAAAGCCTGTAACCTAGAAACAAAAAATTAGGTCAGCAAGTCCTGAAACATATTTATAAACCAACATTGGAGATAGCACTCCATTTACAAGCTCAAAACCAAGGTCAGCTCAGCAAAATCATCACCAATTACATTCATCCAACTCAGCTCCTACACTATCCCCAATATATCCAACATTCCCTTCATATGTACAAAAGGTAAGTAATCCTACATATCCCACTCAAGAATGCATAAGTTTCTTCAATCTCAAGTACCTAAAGTTTTCTTCTACGTTTATAAAAATTTCGGCACCATCTCCCTATAATTCTCCAAGCACACGACATAGCTATATAAGTGTTTATGTGTTATGCCAAAACAACACATGACACCCATTCACCTAGTACGTACCCAGAGAACACGAGGAGCAGCTACCGAAAAACCCATTTTTACGTGGGGAAAAAAACTTCAGCAACTAGCTACCAGAGAGAACTATGCATTCCCAAACTGTCCAAGCCTGGACAATTCAAGAATTATTAATAGACATATGATCCTCACTATCATCCAAAGATGACTAATAAAACATGTGTCTATTAATAATTTCTTAAAACAAGTCTAAGCTTTCAATGCACGTATCAAAAGTTTAAAATTGAATCTGAAATTTGAATAACACATAAATATCATAAATCTCTTCAATTTATTCCTGATACAATGTAGCATTATTTCAAATATCATTTCTTAAGCAAAACCATAAAAAATACAAACAATAAATACATTTTCGCACTGATGCAGATTCTGTTTACTGAGCAATAAGTTTTAAGTCATTCATGTTGAAATACTTCTTCCTATTTTTTCAACATATAACTAGTACGTACACACAATTAATAAATTAAAAAAAAAACTGGTGGTGAATCTTGCAAAATCTTCCTATTTGTGTTTTTTTTTTTTTTTTTGGGGGTTGGGGGGCACTATGAATCTTGCAAATCCTCGGGAGGCCATGTTAAGACAAGGTCAGCTTACTATTAGGGTATGAAAGATAAAACCTTTTATTTCCTTTTCAGAATAAAAAGAACATTGACAGTGTTAAAAAAAAATTCTAGAGGATTTCAGGCCTCCAGATCCTTACAAATCAAGGATATTTAAAAAAATTACTTAGAGGAGAGAGGTTATGCTCATTTGTATCTTATTAGAAGAAATTGATCCAAAGCCTCAGTTTTAATTAGCTTCATATAGCCAATGATTAGGTGTTTAAAAACCAATGAATATTTTTATAAGAAATCAACAATATTGTTGAAAGAAAAACCAAATAAAAATAATAAAGCCAATGAATAGATCAAGGCTCTTTATGGTCTAATAACTAATCACACTAAGTTGTGGGCAAAGGCGAATATGTTTGTTTGGTCAATAATAAGCTCAACAAATCACTAATAATCACCTAATCACTTTTCCTTATGCTATGCAATATAATGGCCTGGGTAATGGAGCCAAGGCAGACAATAACTAGCTAGCCAGTTGTGATAGTTGATTAACTTAACCTACTGAAAATCTGAAGACCAAAACGAAGAAGCTTTGCCTAGAAATAGAATAGGAACATTCATACCCAAAACTAATATACAGGATTAAGAAACTTGATTATATGTATATTTCTGTTGGCCACACTTAAAGAGAATTTTCAAAAGATGCTAAGGTACACCAAATCCCACTATTTCCATACTCATAAACACAAAAACCATGGCAAAAATTAATGACTATATAAAATAAAATCAGTCATAGGACATTGAGATTAGGACAACTTGATTTCTATACCGTAAAACAACTATATCTGCATAGTGAACTATATTTCTGTTAGAACTCTGAAGTTTTCTATTAACTTCTTTTCTCTGTTAGGTAAACCACTTAACTGAAATGCTGAAGCCAAGATTGACAATCATAGACATAAAAGTATTAATCAAAGCTAGTAGTTATAGCTAGGACTTGAACAAGGCACCTTTCAAAGTTCAAGAAGAGCATCTGAACAGAATGAAAGCACTTTGTAGAAATGGTAATGCCGCTTTACATCTACATGCTCTTACACAATATGAACTTTCATTTATTCAAGAACATAACACTACTCCAAGCTCTTATTCTACGAGTCAATTCAGTTTGTAGATGCACGCCATTGTAAAAGCTTTTGTATTATAATTTCTGAAAATAGAACATAACATTATTAATATAGAATCAGCAATATATATAACTTATCAGACAATATAACAAGCACTTGGTGAGCATACAAGATAAACTAAAACAAGTTATTTAGAAAATGAAACTAAAACCCAAGCTCTGCTATTCATTGTAGAAGCTTTAACCATAAAATTAAAGTAAATCTAATAGCAAAACATTAGAATGGATGTTGACATTAAAGCTAAATTCAATAGTAATTCAAATGAATCCATTTGAACTTTGTAAATTCCGCAGAACAAAATTAATTTGAGTGAGCAAACTCACCAATGGAATAAGAGCACAGGGGCTTCAACTTGTAGGAATAAAAAAATATTGCTGGCGGGACAAAAAATAAAAATCTATAATTACAAGCTAAGTAAGAGAAGAAACTCATAATCACAAGCTTAACTCAAAAGATGAAGGGAGAATACGATGAAGAAGAGGATGGCCGGTGTTTTACGCCGTTCGCCGGCAACCAGTTAGGTTTACGATGGTGGCTAGTAACACGGAGTCCAGCCAACAGTTTTCTAACTGGAAATAAATTTAAAATTCTAAAATAGTAGTTTACCGAACGGCTCTTTGCCATCACGTGGTTAGTAATATATGTGACAGCAGTGTGGCTGCTTTTGCATTATGTTATATGATTTAAATGGTTTGTTCTAAACCCACTAGTTCATACTCATAAACACAAAAAACGATGGCAAAAATTAATGACTATATAAAATAAAATCGGTCATAGGACATTGAGATTAGGACAACTTGATTTGTATACCGTAAATCTGCATAGTGAACTATATTTCTGTTAGAACTCTGAAGTTTTTCTATTAATTTTTTTTCTCTGTTAGGTAAACCACTTAACTGAAATGCTTAAGCCAATATTGACAATCATAGACATAAAAGTATTAATAGGCTCATTCAAGTGAAATGAGCATTATTTCACATATCCTTTAGGATTTTAAGTCATTTAGAAGTCATTCATGTTAAAAAAAAAATCATATACTTTCAATATAATTAGTACATACACAATTAATTAATTAAATAAATCTGTTTCAGCTAATATAGGAACTTAATTAATCAACGCTAGTTATAGCTAGGACTTGAACGAGGCACCTTTCAAAGTTCAAGAAGAGCATCTGAACAGAATGAAAGCAATTTGTAGAAATGGTAATGATGCTTTACATCTACATGCTCTTACACAATATGAACTTTCATTTACTCCAAGCTCTTATTCTACAAGTCAATTCAGTTTGTAGATGCACGCCATTGTAAAAGCTTTTGTATTATAAAAGCTGAAAATAGAAAGTAACATTGTTAATATAGAATCAGCAATGTATATAACTTATCAGACAATATAACAAGCACTTGGTGAGCATACAAGATAAACTAAAACAAGTTATCTAGACAATGAAACTAAAACCCAAGCTCCGCTATTCATTGTAGAAGCTTTAAAACATAAAATTAAAGTAAATCTAATAGCAAAACATTAGAATGGATATTGAAATTAAAGCTAAATTCAATAGTCATTCAAATGAATCCATTTGAACTTTGTACATTCCGCAGAACAAAATTAATTTGAGTGAGCAAACTCACCAATGGAACAAGAACACAGGGGCTTCAACTTGTAGGAATAAAAAAATATTGCTGGCGGGACAAAAATTGACAATAACAGCTGCAATACGAATTTAAAAAAAAATCAAAATCTATAATTACAAGCTAAGTAAGAGAAGAAATACGATTGAATGTGTGTGTCCAAGGTGCAGTGTCATTTAGTAAAATTTACAGTAAAATTTCATTAATTTCATTAATCTTTTATGGATGCTCAAAAGATGAAGGGAGAATACGATGAAGAAGAAGATGGCTGGTGTTTTACGCCGTTCGCCGGCTGTTTTACGCCGTTCGCCGGCAACCAGTTAGGTTTACGATGGTGGCTAGTAACACGGAGTCCGGCGAATAGTTTTGTAACTGGAAATAAATTTAAAATTCTAAAATAGTACCGAACGGCTCGTTGCCGTCACGTGGTTAGTAACATATGTGACCGCAGTGTGGTCGTCACATAAAAGGTATCGGGGTTACAAAGTTAGTGATATACGTGATGGCTGCTCTTGCATTCACATTAGGGGTCACATATACCCTATTTTCTGGTAGTGCATGGTAAATTCTATTTGAAAATTGCTAAGTATTTTAGATTTGTACGAATTCATTTTTGTGTGCTCGTTGGATAATAATATATAATAAATTAAATTTTTTGTGTCAACCATACCATACCATAAAATCAAATTTTATCGTGTCATCCTTCATGGTTCAAATTTATGGAAACAATAATCAAATGCATCCATGAACTAGTATATTCTGACATATGTACCATCAAATTTTTGCTATGTCAAACTCTCAAACGTATGTATATATATTGAAATTTTAATAACAACAATTGGGCCAAGCATATTTTGGTACTTGAAGATTTATAAGCTCCATCCTTGAAAAAAATAAGGCTTGAATGTTCTCAATCTAAAATTCTTTTTGTTTTAAGTTCTTAATTAAGCTTTCTTGCTTGTTTTCAAGAGCCAGTTTCGTAATGATCGACAAACAGGATTTGCATATATTGCACTTGGCATTTATGTGTCACTTATTAACTAGATTTTTAATTTTATAAATTAATTAAGCTGATTAATACTTTATATGTGCACTAAATGATAGATACTACATAAATTGGGACACTAGTAACTACATATCCCAACTATGCAATATTTGTTTGTCACAAAACCAATCATGGCCTGATATTCTAAATATTATTTAGGATACCATTTCAAGCCCCATGAGGGCTCTTTCCGTTAAAAAAAAAAAAGTATGAAATAGATGTAGATTTTTCTTTAGATATTATTAGTGAGAGTACCTTTGGTGGCAATGGTACGGGATGATTTGGGATTTGACAATTCCACTCTCATCTTAATTATCAAATGGAATGTAAGTATGGATAAACTCGTCCTGTTTATATACTTGTGATCAAAATTAGGACCAATCTCAAACCGCTCACAATCATGTCCCATCCTAACTATCCTGAATGTCTCGAATGCCTCCCTTTATTATCATTTTAATTCTCATTAACATATTAGCAAAATTTCCATATATTAAAAATATTAGGGTCTGACTATCTATACTTTAAAAATTACTATGAACACTCAATTATTTTATACACTCATCTAATAAATTTAAAAAATTAAGTTTCATTTTGTACATTTTTTAAAAGTAACAAAAACATTTTTACATGAACCTAATAAGTTTCTTTAAAAAAATTAAATCAATTATTTTTATTTATTCAAAATACTAATAAAACTATTCAGCAGACCGTGAAAGAAATTTTTTAAGAAATTTAGCATATAAAACGTTGAAAGTTTCAACTAAATTCTTTAACACAATTTTAGTAATTACTTATTGTTTATTAAAGAATGTGTTCACTAATGTTTTTTATTTTGTGCAATCAAAAAAGAAGAAGAAGAAGTTTGGGGTTAAAGATACATTTAATTTTTAGTGTAAAAGTCGTATCAATCCTATAAAAACTAAAAGATCCGAAAGTTACAAGTTCCAACATCACCCAAATATTACGACTGTTTTTGGGAAGGTTAAAAGTGATTTTAAAAATTAAAAGCTTATTTTAGTGTTTTATAAATTTTTTTTTAGTAATTACTTTTGGCAAAATCATCTCATCATACAGTAGATTTTGAAAATTAAGAAAGGGAATAGTTTTTCAAAATCTAATTTTGAGAATCACTTTTATACTTAATCCAATTCTCTCTCTCTCTCTCTCTCTCTCTCTCTCAATATATATATATATATTTATATATATATCCTCATTATATAATAAGAATCCAAAACTACCTTTATTAATTAAGAAATAAAATCATTAACTTTAAAGAAATTATTATTACCACCAATTATATTGAGATAACAAAATAAAGAATACAATTTAATAATATAAAATATTTATTTTAGTTATCAATAATTATATCTACATAACAAAAATATTTTATATACATGTTTGTAAATGTGTAAATAAATGTTATTTAGCTTTATATCCAATTTAGTCATTTACATTCTTGCACCAGTTTAATAATAAGATTTATGAAACACATATGACTGCTTTTAAAACTAAAAGTATTTTTTAAAAAAAATTTACTAAATGTTCACCTGATTCTCTTCACGATTGATCAATTTCTACAGCATAGATAACTGTAATTATTTTAAAAGCCATAGATTACCAATAAAAATGTCTAAAAGTAACAATAATAAACCAAAGTAAACGTACAAAAATTCATGCATAAATTGATAATCAACAAAAACATCCAAAAGTTTTACTCTAAGTTTTCTATTCAATTGACATAACCCTTAAATTTCAAAAGGCATAATCAATTTTGTGACTAATCCTATAAAATTAGAAAATTAAAGAATATTATATACTGATAATTAAATAATATACAATTAATAATGTAAAAAAAAATCATGTTAAACATATTGTGAACTAAAATAATTGGGAGGATTGGAGTTCCAAGATAAATTCCAATCTAGTCCCAAATCAACAATTGGGATTAATTTCAACCTTAAACTCCGATTACTTTTAAAATTGGTCCTAATAATATGGGCAAATCCCATTTTGATCAGTATGGAATCCCAATCCCATAACTTTGGGTTTCGATGGTGTTTAGTTGGAGGGAGGAGAGAGGAAGGAAATGAATTCAAATTCCTTTCACTTTTCTGTTGTTTGGTTTTCACAAATATATGGGAATTCAATTTCTATTGAAATTTAATTTTCATCAAATTGTGCATTTTGGATTCCTCACCGAAGGCTGTAAAATTCAAATTCTCCTCCTATTAGGAATCAAATCTTCCAAAATTGTTCCTCTCAAATATTTATCAATTATTTTTATTCTTATCAAACAATTCATATTTATGACTTTATTTATGATTTTATTTTTTCAATTTAAATCGTCACTAAGGCGTCTAACTAAGGGCCAGTTTGGGAATACTATAACTTTTAAAATAATTATTGTTAACTGTGTTTTAGAAATAATCAGCTGTGAAGAAAATCAATTAAGTGTTTGGTAAATTTTGTTTTTAAAAAATACTGTGAGTTTTGAAAGCAGTTATGGACATTTAGTAAATTTTACTAATAAATTGCTGAGAGAAAACATATGACTAAAATGAATATAATGTAGGATAAGATTTACTTATACATATAAAAACATGTACATATAATATTTTTAATTGTGTATTATAATAATTTTTATTACAAATAAAATTTATAATATATTGATTTTTTTTATTTTTTTTATCTTGAAACAATTGATAATTAAATTTATAATATAGTGAAACAAATTTAATAATAATTCGACCAATAAACTAATATTAATATATTTATATAACCAAATTAACGGGTGAATTCTATAATCGATTTCGTTTATTAACATCTCATAACTGTGAGAATTTTTGTATTTTGATAAATGATCATACTCAATTATGTGCCTTATTGGATGAAAGACGGAGAAGGAATGCCTTACTGGATTCAATTCGATATACACTTTTTGTTCCCAGGTCTAGCCTTTCGCGGGTACCTCAACAAAAAACAGAAGAGTAATGGCAACAAGTGATTGAGTTCAATAGTTCCTCATGTAAAATTATTGACTCTAGAGATATAGTAATATGGAGAAGACTAAACTATTTCGTATTGATGAATTATAGTAACAATTTATTAAAATATTGATTTTGATTCTAATTTTAATAAGGATAATTTCGGGTTTAGGTAATAATTTTAAAGATATTTATGGAATTGTATTAAAGGATTAAATTGATTCTCAAAATCAGAATCTAAAAAGCTAGTCGTTTCTTACTTTTCAAAATCAGTTGTAGGAGAGGTTGATTTTAACAAAAGTAATTTTGATTTTTTTTACCAAACACTAAAATTAACTTTTAGATTTTCAAAATCACTTTTAAACCTCCCAAAAGCAATCCCAAATGGGCCTTTACTACCATAGAAAAACAGAAATACAATTCTATGTATTGGGCATAGAATTACCCCAGGCTAAATTTTAAAATTTATATTTTTGAAGTGAACATAAAAATTTATAAGTAGAAAAAATTACATTAAATAAGGAAGAACACCAAGAACCTTATCCCTCTAAATATGTACTATATACAAAAAATAATTGTAAAAAAAGGGTAGAAAAATAAAAGACAACTCAGAAAATACTATTTTTTTAATTATAGACTATGACATTGCAACCTATAATTACATGTAATTATATAAAGATTAAAAAATCAATTAAGAATTTCAAATTAAAATAGATCAATACATGTAATTACAATCAATTAAAAATTGCAAGTAAAACTTATATGTTTGAAGTGGAATACTAAATTACCCGACTTAATAAATTAAACAATTAAAATTTATTCATCCTTTCAAATTGTAAAAGTATTATTAGTCAAAAGTTTCAATAATAAACTAAACTCAATTCAGCAAAAAGGTATTTGAGTGCAATTGTTTATTTGTTAGGCGCTTTGCCTCTCTTTAAAGAACTAGATGTTAATTATTCTTCTATAAAAAAATCCTTAAAATAATCAAATTTTATTTTCTAACTTGTTCTCTTAGTTTTTTTTAAACTAACAAATAAAATCTGAAAATTCACATAAAAATTTTATGAAAATATTGATAATTATTACTATATGTTGTTCTGTAAGTACTTTTAATACTAACAACGATGTTATATTATATTGATAGATTTTTTTTTCAATTAGAAGTTTTTAAAATAAATTAAAGCAATAATAAAATTTTAGCTCCCTAATTTTTCAATCTATTCAATAAATACGTAATTTAATCATTTTATAAAATAAGTCACTAATTGCAATTGAAAATAATATAATTGAATTAGGGACATATTTGTAAATTAAAAAAACTATTGTTATATAAAATTGATGATAACATAAGGATAATTGAGTTAGGGACATATTTGAATATAAAATATTATTGTACTAAATCGATGAAAATGTAAGGGTAATTGAGTTAGGGACACATTTAAATATAAAATAAAAAATCTATTGTTATACCAAATTGATAAAAACATAAAAGTTATTAAGTTAGGGACGTATGTGAAAATAAAATATAAACTCTATTCTTTTACTAAATTAATGAAAAAGAAAAAAAGAGGTATAAACGATTTTTTCCCACGTGTAGGTCCGCCACTCGTGTTGTATGAGAATTGCAATCCAAAAATTTTCCCTACAAAACGATTTTTAATCGACAACAAATTTTCCCTACAAAACGATTTTAAACGATTTTTTTTTTCGATTAATTTTGAAATGTTGCATACATAACGAGCTGCCATTGAAATTAATGTTAACAACAAAAGTAGATGCAAAAGGAGAAACAAGCATCATGTGCAGTACCCACTGTGAACTACTCACATTGGAATAAATTGTCGGCAGCTGGTCTGTTTGGCCATCGATATTTTGACTATTCAATGTTGATTTTGATCCCACTAAATTAAGCCATCAAAAATTGCTGGGAAGGGAGTAATATCTATTCATAACTGGAAATTACTCGCCGTACAATGATGATTGGAGCTGCATGTATCATTTATTATTAACAACTAACTTATGAAATGCTTTGAATGTACCTCCTAGGTCGTATTATTTACTATACTGGTTAGGAGAAACTACAATATTAAATTATTTGATAAATATTTATTATAATTTAAAAAATATATTAATTTTGTCCTCCACTTTATGATAAAAAGTTATAATATATATAAATCATTTATTCTATAATCTTGAACTTTATTAAAGTTCCTATATGATATTACACTATAATCATTTATGATAAAAAATATATTAATTGGATGTTATTACACTATTATGCCGTACAAAATATATTTGTTTTCTTAAATTTTAATAAAGTCTAGGTCTTGGAGAGAAGCACTTTATATATATGTATATATAATGATTCTCTAGTGACGACATCCTCATTTTAACAAAGTGATGATATCACTAACAAACTAAATAACACACATTTCAATACATCAATTGATAAAAAAATCCAGTTTTTAATGTGTTAAAATATATGTCTTTTGTATATTATTGATATTTTCACTTTAACAAAGTGAAGGTCTCCTCACTATAGAAGTGCTTTATAAATATTTTCTGTATTTTTGTAAAAAATATTATTTAAAAGTCATATCTTACCAAAGACTAATAATTTTTATTTTATCACTATGCTGTACTTTTCAAGATAGAACACCTCAATACCATGACCTTAATTTTGAACTCTCTTGTACAAAGTTGTTGGCGGGTCTATTTAGTTTAGTCTTTCAACTATTTGTCGTTTGAACTAAGATGATCCGAATAAAGATATAGCTCAATAATTTCCTAGTGAAACTTCGGAAAAATATAAAAATCCTCTCATATAGTAGCATTATTTTAATTCTCAGCTTGATTATGTTTTGAGTTAACTCATAAATTATTTGAAATAAAAAGAATATAATTTATTTTTTTCAACGGAATTTTTTAAATAATTTTATTAGTTTAATGAGTAATTATACACTTACAAAGTTATGATATAAAATTATATCCCTAAATCCCAATAATATGACACCAATGAACTACTGCTATGTGTTTCTTAGTAATTAACTTTTTATACTATTATTAATGAGATAATTAACTTCAACACCAATATACAAATTTTATATTAATACATCCTCTAGCTTTATTATCAAATAATCATATGTCATAATCGAACCAAGCTACCAGAGCCTACCACTAAAAGAGTGATTGAAGGGTTTTCCAAGTTTGAAAATGTTAGTAGCATTGGCAAATGGCAACTTCCAGGAATCTTCCTGCTACAATCAAGTTGAATAAACTGTTCAGAATACGCAATCGGCACATAGGACCCCGCCACCCGTAAAGTCACATCATTTGTTTATTTGTCAATCAAGTTGAATCAACTTGAATAAAGCCTAAAATCTAATTTTTTATTTCGTTCACTTCAAATAGACCCCCCCCCCCCCCCCAAAAAAAAAAGAGATGTTGAATAAAGCCTAAAATCTAATTTGATTTTTAATCTGATTTAGCTAAGATGTCGAATTTAAGACTAAGAGCAATGTTAAGAATTCCAATAATTGAGTCCTAAGTGATATGGTAGTCATTTATTCTATGATCGAAATATTAATTTTACTAATTATGAAATTCATTATCCAATGAAAAAATCACACATATCAATTGCGTCTCAAGTTAGATTTCTACTATTGAAATTCATAACATTATTCTAATATTTAAAAATTCATCAAAAAATCACACATGTCTCAAACTCCTGGCGAAGATACTGTCAGATATTTTATTGATCAAGTAAGGATCACAAATAATGGATATTGAATGAGAATCACATGTTTTATGACAGTCGTAATGCTACTGATGTAAGTCTTGCAATTATTTTTAAATAATGATATTATAATTAAAAATCAAGAAATATTTATAATACTTAAAGACTAATTCAGATTATTAATTCTTTTATATGACTTAATTATTAGCTGACAAATAATTAAAAAGTCATGGAACAATATTTTTATTCTAATATGACACAACTTGTACTTTCATTCCTATGCTAAAATATATCTAACCTATTAATAGTCAAGAAATATATCTATTCAACATATATTTGTTAGAAAGATTATCTACTAATTAATCATTGAGACGAGATTACGAGTCTCAATATAAATTAGGATAAAAATTAATATATTGAAATTCAGAACTTGTTTTTTTTTTTTTCCTTCTGCAGTTTAAAAAGGAGTCGCCCACGAGTATTGAAATAATTTTGTCAGATTCGCTTGAAAGTAGTTTTACGAGCAAGCAGTTTTTCCCTCTTGATCCCCGTATTCGTCAGCTCCTACTCTTTGCCTTCAATTCTCAGTCAAGAAAACCTCTCCTGATTTTCGTCTTTTGATCTCATACACACTTTGCTTCTGTTCATCGTGGTCGCTGCTCGTGCTAGCCGTTTTCTTATTTAGCTTTGTTCCCTTTTGCCATCAGCTCTTCGCATTTTCATTGGATCAAGCAACCCTTTTCTTGATTCAATTGTCTGATCTCAAAAACACTTTGATTCTCTTCTGTTACACTGATTTTCCCCTTGTTTTGTACAAATATCATTTCTTTTTCCAATTTTGCCTTGTTTGGCTTCTACTTGATTATCAATTGCGCGGTCGTTGACCCTGTTCTATTTCTAGTCCGTTCACTTCCCTCCCCCCCCCCCCAAAAAAAAGGACATTTTGAAAAGCATTGTTCCAGGAGTTGTAAACTGCTTGTCTCCGCACGCACAACGCAAATTTAGTTATTGGTACAACTCCGCTGCCAACTTTGAGAATTTCAAGGCAGAACTCGATGGGCTCAAGGATGAAAGAGAAAGCATTCAGCACAGAGTTTCGGAGGCTGAAAGAAAAAGTGAAAAGATTGAAAAGAAGGTTGAGAAATGGCTGGATAATGCGAAAAAGAGCATTGAGCAGGCAGCCAAATTCATTCAAGACGAAGAGAAAGCAAATGAACGATGTCTCATGGGGCTGTTTCCTAATTGGATTACTCGCTATCAGCATGGAAAGAAAGCAGAAACAGAGAAGGAGGCCCTTTTTAAACTCCGAGAAGAAGCTGGGAGATTTGATAGAATTGCCTACCGTACCGTTCCGGAGGATATATGGCTCAAGTCTCACAAAGGCTACGAGGCCTTCGAATCAAGACTTTCTACTTTGAAGGCCATACAAAATGCATTGATCAATGTTGATGTCAGCATCATTGGGGTGTACGGCATGGGCGGCATTGGAAAGACGACACTGGTGAAGAAGCTGGCCAGGCAAGCTATGGAAGACAAGCTCTTTGATATGGTGGTCTTTTCAGAGGTTTCGCAAACTCCAGATATAAAAAAGATTCAACAGGAAATTGCCGAGAAGTTGGGCCTGGAGTTGCACGAGGAAGTTGAATCTAGAAGAGCAAGTAGGCTATGTGAGCGATTGAGAAATGAGAAGAAGATCCTTGTGATTCTGGATAACATCTGTAAACACCTTGATTTGGAGACCGTTGGAATTCCTTTTGGGGAAGATCTTAAAGGATGCAAACTACTGCTGACGGCAAGAGATCGTAGTGTCCTCTTGAAAATGGGATCTAAAGACAACTTCTTGATTAAGAATTTAAATAAAGAAGAAGCTTGGAGATTGTTTAAGATGATTGCCGGTGATGATGTTGAAAATCGTGAGTTGAAATCTATAGCAATAGACGTCGCCAGGGCATGTGGAGGTTTCCCCATTGCCTTGAGTACGGTAGCAAAGGCACTGAGAGGCAAGAGTCTGCATGAATGGAAGAATTCCTTGCGAGAACTCCGAACGCCTTCAATGGTGAACTTCGAAGGAGTATCTGCAGAGACTTATTCAAGTATTGAGCTGAGTTTCAACCATTTAAAAGGTGAGCAACTCAAGAAAATTTTTCTCCTCGGTAGTCTAATGGGTAACGGTATTCATACTTTGGACCTGTGTAAGTACTCCATGGGTTTGGGTATATTTAAAGGAGTCAATAAGATGGAAGATGCACGAGACAAATTATACGCATTGGTCCATGAACTTAGAGACTCTTGTTTGTTGCTTGAGGGTGATAGCAATGAAGAATTTTCAATGCATGATGTTGTTCGCGATGTCGCCATATCAATTGCATGCCGCCACCAACATGTATTTTTGGCCGAAAATGAGGATGTGTGGGACTGGCAAGATGAGGATGCACTTCGAAAATGCAATGCTGTCTCTTTAAGAAATAATAGTAATCGTGAATTTCCTGAAGGATTAGAATGCCCAAACCTTGAATTTTTATATCTCTCTCTCAAAGATTCTTCTCTTGAAATCAATATTCCTGAGAACTTTTTTGTAGGGATGAAAAAGCTTAGAGTTCTAGATTTTACTCGAATGCAGTTTTCTTCATTTCCATCTTCAATTGATCTTCTAGTAAATCTTCACACACTATGTCTGGATCAAAGTGCGTTGGGCGACATAGCCATTATTGGAAAGTTGGAAAATCTAGAAGTCCTTAGCTTTTTGAAGTCTGATATAATGCAGTTGCCCGAAGAACTAGGTCAATTGAGTAAGTTGAGATTGTTAGATTTAACCAATTGTTTCCATCTAAAAGTTATTGCGCCCAATCTCATATCAAGCTTAGCTCGATTAACTTAAATTCTTAATGAATTGCTTGAATATGCAAGCAGCAGAGAAACAAACATGCCTTTCTTTTATTAAAAGAAGCTTGAAATGAAAATACAATTGTTTCAAATATTTATACATGAACTAAAGACAACGGTTGCTGGCTCAAGGAGCTGCTGAAAATGAATAAGACAAAGAATGACAGCTGCACAGCCAATCATTGAAAACATTCTAGAAATTTCCAGCTTGCAGAGTTCACATGTTCATATTCCTCACCATAACAGTTTTGCCAGCTCATAGGATACACCTCATCAGCTGCTCTTTGCAAATGGTTGCTCAGGTGGCATGCCAGCAGGGCCTTGGGATCAAATACTGGTTCTTTACAACCTGAATTCTCAACACCCTCTCTCAAACTTAAGGTCTTGTCAAAGACATTGAGTTTGCTTCGAAATTGACTGAACTTGTAGTAAGGCAATGGTTTGGTTAAAACATCTGCAATTTGGTCTCTGCTGGCCACAAAATTTATATCCAGCTCTCCTTGAGTAACTTTATCTCTAATGAAGTGCAGATCTATTTCAAAGTGTTTTGTTTTTGAGTGATACACAGGATTTGTGGCTATTGCTGTTGCACTTGTGCTATCACTCAGAATCATTGGAGTTCTCTGCATTTCAATCTTCAGCTCATCAAACAGAGAGTTAATCCAAGTGATTTCGATGAGCCATGGCTCAGACTGCTGTAGATCTTGCCACCATTCCTTGTTTCCTTGAGCTCCAAGTTACCAAATTATCTCCTAGGAACACACAATACCCACTTATTGATCTTCTGTCATCTGGATCACTTGCCCAGTCAGCATATGTGTAGGCTACTAAATCAAGATGTTCTGATTTTTTGAATTGTAAACACATGTTACCAGTGTTCTTTAGATATCTCAACACTCGTTTGCAGGCTATCCAGTGAGGCTGTCTTGGGTCAGACATGTATTGGCTCAGCTTGTTGATAGAGTAGGCAAGTTCTGGTCTCGTTAGAACAGCATACTGCAGGCTTCCAATAACACTTCTGTAGAATGAAGGGTTATCGAGCTTGGCACCTTCTCCTTTCTTCAGCTTTTCTGATGTGCTGAATGGAGACTCTATTCCTTTGCAGCTCTCCATCTCGGTTTTAGTTAATAGGTCTTGGACATATTTAGCTTGAGAAAGCAGAATAGAATTCTGATTTCTTATGATCGAAGTAGATTTCCTAGATCTTTTAATGCAAAAGCTTCACTTAGCTTTCCTATCACACCCTCAATTCCTTTGCTATCACTTCCAGTGACAATTATGTCATCCACATACACAAGTATAATGACCATTTCAGCATTGTTCCTTCTAAAAAATAGTGAGGTATCACACTTTGAATTGTTGAACCCCCAAGAGTACAGAGCACTCTTTAACTTGTCAAACCAGGCTCAGGGTGCCTGTCTCAAACCATAAAGAGCCTTCTTGAGTTTGCAAATGTGATTTGGCTTTCTTTTGTCTTCAAACCCTTCAGGTTGTGGCATGTACACTGTTTCTGTCAACTCCCCATTCAGAAAAGCATTATTTATATCAACTTGCCTCAACATCCAATCATTATTCACAGCCAAAGTCAGAATGATTCTAATGGTTGCAGCTTTGACCACAGGGCTGAAAGTCTCATTAAAATCGAGTCCTGGTGTCTGTAGAAAGCCTTTCACGACAAGTCTGGCTTTGTATCTATTTATGGTACCATCTGGATTCTCCTTCACTTTGTACACCCACTTGTTTCTAATGAGTTTATAGTTCTGGTCATGTGGTATTAAGGTCCAGGTTTGGTTTTTATTAAGGCATTGTATTCATCTTCCATGGCTCTTCTCCACTTAGGGTCCTTTAATGCCACAATTGAGTCTTGAGGTAAAGAGGATTCAGGTTGAGTAGATGTTTGGTAGACTTTTGGTTTAAAGATTCCTGCCTTTGATCTTGTGATCATAGGATGTAAAGGTAATTCCTTTTGAGTGTTGGAGGCTTGAGTGTTTGGTTCTGTTATAGCTGGCAGGCTGCAGTTTTCTTCTGTGGAGTTTGATGGGAGTTGAGCAGGGGATTGGTTGTCTGACATAGTGTTGAGGTTCAAATTCTCACATGCTTCATCTTGAACAGGATTTGAGAGCTGTTCTGAGTTTCCAGCAGTGGCCTGAGATTGACTATGAGCTGATTTTTGCTGTGTTGACTCAGAGGGGACACTTGTGGAAAAAGACACAACTTGAAACTTTTCAAGGACTGTGGGGGACACATTTTGGTCAGTGAGCCTATACTTGCAGAAATTTGAGTCATTTTGAAAAGGGAATGAGCTTTCATTAAACTTGACACTAGTTGAAATGTAGACTCTTCCTGAATGATGCATGCAAACATAGCCTTTATGACTGATACTAATACCCAGCAGTATGCATTTGGATGTATGGAAGTCAAACTTATGCTTGTTGTAGGGTCTCAAGTATGGATAGCATTCACAGCCAAAAACTTTGATTTGTGAGTAATCTGGTTTGGTGAGATATAGTAGCTCAAAAGGAGTTTTGTTTTCGAGTGTAGGTGAGGTCAGTCTGTTTATGAGATATGTGGCATACTTTAAAGGCATTTTTGCTTGAGCTAACAATGCTAGACCAGTTTCCACAATATGTCTGTGTTTTCTTTCCACCTTTTCATTTTGTTCATGTAAATATGGGCATGAATGTCTTAGAGCTATTCCTTCTCTTTTTAGATATGGTTCAAATGTTTTAAACTCTCCACCCATGTCTGTCTGTAAGGCTTTGATTTTCAGATTTAACTGATTTTCTATTTGAGTTTTGAACACAATGAATGTGTCAAGGGCCTGTGATTTTGCTGTTAGAGGAAACAGCCATGTGTATCTAGTTCTATCATCCACAAAGGATATGTAATATTTATGTCCATGGGTTGATGGGATAGGTGCTGGTCCCCAGAGGTCACTGTGAACCAATTCTAAGGCTGTGCTGGTTTTGGTTTCAATGCTTTTGAAGCTTTGTTTTGCTTGCTTTCCATACTCACAGGCATTGCAAAATGAAGGAAAAATGTTTTTATTGATATTGAGCTGATTACATGAAAGTAGAGTGTTTCTTAGGACTGACAAATTTGGATGCCCCAGCCTATAGTGCCAAAGATCCATATCATTGGTTCTAAGGTTCCTACTACTTGCTTTATCAGCCTCACTAGACTCAACTATACTGGTACTGACAGACTCATTACTACCAACACTGAAATTGAAACACATCATTGACATAGGATTGCTAATGTAGCTTATTGACTCAGACTCTGAAAAGGAAGATAACTCAGCAGCATATGTGACCTTGTTGCCACTCAAATGAGTAGGCAAGCATAGTAGCTCGTATAGTCCATCTCTAGCCACTCATTTCACTAGAATTTTCCCTTGGCTCTTGTCCTTGATGAAGCAAACAGATTTATGAAATTCAACATTAATATCATTATCAAGAAGCAATTTAGAAACACTAATAAGGTTCTTGGCAATATCAGGTACACAGAGAATATGGTTTAGTTTGATGTGCTTGTGTGGATTGTAAGTAGGTAATATAGAGTAGCCAATGTGAGAGATGTGAAGTTTATTACCATTACCAACAGTGAGCTTGTCATTACCTTGGTATTCTGAGTTCAAGTTCATGTTCCCAATGGCATTGGTTACATGGTTTGTTGCACCATCTCATTCTTTGAGGCCATGTATGCCCTCTTCTCCTATTTTGTGGCATAATTTTCTTGAACTATGCCAAAGATTCATTTGAAGCAAATCTGACATGGACCCTTTGACTCAGAGCCTTCATTTTCTGCAACAGCCTTGCCTTTCCCTTTGTCTTGAGCATTTTGGTTTGCCTGACCAGGACCACCACTTCCACCATTTCCAGAGCTACTACCAGGGGTTCTAAAGACTATTCCAGGTTGCTGTTGATTGCCAAATCTTTCACCATACCCCCAGTTCCTTCTACCATTTCTCATTTGTGTGAAGTTGGCCTCAAGTGACCCTGTGCTGAGGTTCTGTTCAGTTCTAGTTTCTTGGCTGAGGAGCATTCCGTACACTTCTGATAATGAGGGAGTTTCTGGCATAGAGTTAATATTAGTGACTATAGAATCATATTCAGATCCTACTCCAGCTAAAACACACATAATGAAGTCCTCATCAGTCATGTTATTTCCAGCTGCTCTAAGAGTGTTTAGGATAGTTTTCATTCTGGAATAATAGTCATGAATTGTAAGGGACCCCTTTTTGGTGGTTTGAATCTGTGTTCTCAGGTATAGAACTCTAGCTCTTGTTCTTGCACCATATTGATTGGCAAGGGTTGTCCATACTTCACATGAAGTAGAGCAATCCACCACAGTGCCAAGCACACCTTCACTGAGTGATGAGAGCAACCAGCTCAGAAGAATGTGGTCTTGTTTCCTCCAGATTTGGTATTCTGGATTTGTGGTGGTGATAGTTGTTTGATTAGGTCCAGGATTAGTGAAGCATCTGGGGGGAAAAATATGACTCCCATTTATGAAGCCTTCGAGCTCATTTGCTCTTATGCTGGAAATCACTTGTGATTTCCAGAGCATAAAATTGTTCTGTGTTAGCTTGATAGGATTGGTGAACACATATGTGTTGCTGGTGATGTGTTGGGTAGGAGATGGATTCACTATGGTCATATTTCTGGTGTTGTTGTTTGGATTCTGGTCATCAACATTTTCTGGTTGATTTTGATTCAAGTTTTGGTCGTCTGGATTTTCCAGTGTTTGATTCATGTTTGTTTGTGAATTTCTGCTGCTTTCCATAGCTTAAAGTTGCTCTGATACCAACTTAAATTCTTAATGAATTGCTTGAATATGCAAGCAGCAGAGAAACAAACATGCCTTTCTTTTATTAAAAAAAGCTTGAAATGAAAATACAATTGTTTCAAATATTTATACATGAACTAAAGACAATTCTTTGGAGCTGAAAATGAATAAGACAAAGAATGACAATCATTGAAAACATTCTAGAAATTTCCAAGTTCACATGTTCATATTCCTCACCATACGTTTTGCTTTCATAGGATACACCTCATCAGCTGCTCTTTGGAAATGGTTGCTCAGGTGGCATGCCAGCAGGGCCTTGGGATCAAATGCTGGTTCTTTACAACCTGAATTCTCAACAGATTAGAAGAATTGTATATGCGCAATTGCTTCATTGAATGGGAGGTTGAAAGAGCCAACAGCAAAAGAAGTAATGCTAGCCTTGACGAATTAATGCATTTACCTCGGTTAACCACTCTAGAAATTGACATTAAAAATGACGATTTTTACCGGGTTTTTGTCGAGCTCGAAAGGTTCAAAATATCTATTGGAAATGAGTCATTCATGCCTCCCAAGTGTGTTAGACAACATTGGTTCCAAAGTCAGCCGCACTTTTGGATCAACAGTAATCGCAAGATTTCAAGAGAATTGAAGCTCAAGCTTGATTTTATGGACATTTGCTCCACGAAATTGCAGGGCATCAATAACGTTGAATGCTTATGGTTGGACTAGCTGCAAGGCATCGAGAATGTTCTTTTCAATTTGGACACGGAGGGCTTTTCACAATTGAAGCTTCTCTGGGTTCAAAATAATCCTGACTTCTTTTGTATCGTCGATTCAAGGGAGATGGTCGCTTGTGATGCCTTTCCTCTTTTGGAGTCACTTACCATTCACAATTTGATCAACATGGAGAGGATATGTATTGATCGGCTCAAAGTAGAGTCTTTCAACAAACTCAAAACCATAGAAGCATATAATTGTGATAAGTTGAGTAATATCTTTTGGCTCTCTACAACAAAATGCCTTCCAAGACTTGAGAGAATTGCAGTTATTAATTGCAGCAAGATGAAAGAGATTTTTGCAATTGGGGAAGAAGTTGATAATGCAATTGAGAAGATAGAGTTTGCTCAATTAAGATCTTTGAGTCTGGGGAATCTTCCAGAGGTTACAAATTTCTGCCGTGAAGTAAAGACTCCTTCAGCATCACCGAATAGACGAGCGTCGCAAGAGGAATCGACGACTATGGGTGCGTTTGGGATTGAGGTGTTGTAGCTTTTAAGCTACAGCTGCTGTGAAAAAAAAACTGTAATTATGAAATAAAAGTTAATAATATATAGTAAATATAAATTTTAAATAATAATTTTATCAAAATTATTAAAGATATAATAAATTTTATATTATACAAGTGAAAAATTATATTAACATAGCTTAAAAGCTAAAAAACACTTTAGTGTTAGCTTTTTAAAAACCTCAATCCCAAACGCACCTTATTGCTCCAGCAAAATCACTTTGGATATTTCAACTCTGCTTTTCAACGAGAAGGTGCGTAGGCTAACATTTTCTCTCTATATATAATTAAATCATTTAAAGAATGGAAAGAAAATGGAAAAAAGGATAAAAAGAATCTCACGCGCTCACTAATTGAGCTCTTAACAAGTAGCATGAATTAGAATGCATACCCAGCTGTCAGTTCGAAATTGATTCTGACTTGCATTAATTTGAAATCAAAGAAGAAAATTTCAACAAGTGCTTCCCATATGGATATTGGATCTAACGAGAAATTCTTATTTTTTTAGGTTGCGTTGCCTAACTTGGAGGCTTTGGAGATATCTGAAATTAATGTCGACAAGATTTGGCACTACAATCAAATTCCAGCGGCCGTGTTTCCTCACTTTCAAAGTTTAACACGATTGTTTGTGTGGCGTTGTAACAAATTAAAATACATATTTTCAACGTCTATGATCGGAAGCCTTAAGCAGCTCCAACGCCTAGAAATACGCTTCTGTGAGGATTTACAGGAGATCATTTCTGAAAACAGAGCAGATCAAGTGATCCCTTATTTTGTCTTTCCACAGCTCACCACTTTGATACTCCATGGTCTACCAAAACTTAGATGTTTGTACCCTGGAATGCATACTTCGGAATGGCCCGCCCTAGAAATTCTTTTAGTGTATCGTTGTGACAAATTAAAGATATTCGCTGCAGATTTATCGCAGAATAATGAGAATGATCAACTTGGTATTCCTGCACAACAGCCCCTATTGCCGTTGGAAAAGGTATGATGCCATTTTCTAGATTTTTTATCTATAGCTTATTTTTAACTTTGAAAAATATGACAAAGTATCGATAAATTAATGCTCAATAAATTGAAACCTTTTATTATACAATAATCTTTGCTAGTCTAGACTAAGGGATCAATGTGGTAGATTAATAATTTTATAACCTTTTTTAGGTATAGCATTTGTAAAAGAATCTTGAGTCTTTCCATATAGAAGAACTTACAAAATAAATTAGTAATTTATTATTATGCAATAAAATAATTTCGAGTCAGTATAAATCAACCTTTTTTCCCTAATTTCTTTTTTACCTCTAAAATTAACATATAAAAAATCATTTAATAAATTTTATCAATAATTCAATTTTTTTAAAATATAATATAAAACAAATACTATAAAGTCACTGCGAGTGATTGGATTACTCAAAATCATTTGAGAGAACATCAATTGACCTTATTAGTTATTATGATTGATGATGATCAGATCTTACCCAACTTGACGGAACTATCACTAAGCGAAAAAGACATGGAGATGATTTTGCTGGCCGATTTCCCACAACACCTTTTTGGCAGTCTTAGACTACTACTCATTGCTGCAGATGACTCAACTTGTTTTCCAATCTGGAATGTACTTGAGAGATTTCACAATCTCGAAATGCTCATACTGTATTATTTTTCATTCCACGAAGAGGTATTTTCGATGGAAGGATGCTTAGAGAAACATGTGGGGAAGTTGGCAATGATAAAAGAATTAAAACTGTACCGGCACTATCATCTGAAGCAGCTGTGCAAACAAGATTCCAAACTTGGCCCCATTTTTCAGTATCTTGAAATTCTAAACGTATATCATTGTCAAAGTCTGTTAATTCTATTGCCATCATCATCGGTATCTTTTGGGAACCTTACAAAACTTGTTGCTTTCGATTGCAAAAAATTGATACACTTAGTAACATCCTCCACAGCAAAATCTCTGGTGCGACTCGTAACAGTTCAAGTGTATGGATGCAGAGCAATGACAGAGGTGGTAATAAATGACAAAGAAGGAGTTGAAAAAGAAGAGATTGTTTTCCGTAAATTGAAGACGTTGGAACTGTGCGATTTAAACGCTTTAAATTTTAAATCTTTAAAATCCCGCGGTTTTAAAATTTTTCCAAACACTTACCGCATTTTCAGAAAACTATTATATATATATATATTATCCCAGTACTGGAACTGGGGCCCGCACCCTTGTGGTGACTCCTGTAAGGCCGATGTGGGGCCACGATGTCGTGGCATAACGTGGAGACGTTACCTGGTTTGGTCCGGGTGGCGCTTAAGTATAAAGTAGCGCCTTCCCTAAGCTTTTAGTGGTAAGCATCGAGCCGAGGTTCAAACTTCGGGGAGGAATGGGCTTAATATATTATCCCAAGATCTTGGGCCCGCACTTGTGGTGACTCAACGATGTCGCATAACGTGAGACGCTGGTTTGGTCCGGCTTAAGTATAAAGTAACAAGCTTTTAAGTGGTTTTGAAGGGGAGGAAAGGGCTTAATATATTATCCCAAGATCTTGGGGCCCGCACCTTGTGGTGACTTAACGTGGTTACGCGTGGCGCTTAAGTATAAAATGCCTTTTTTAAGCTTCTTCCAAAAATTTCAAAAGAACAAATTTACAAAACAAAAAAGTTTGATTTCCTAAAGAGTGATTATGTCATAAAAACTGAAGAAAGAGACATAACCCTTTCTTCGCCATTTGAAACAATTCATTTGTTTTCAGAAAAATCTTTAAAGAATTTAAAAGAAAAGAATTTCAATTACATCCACATTGGTTTGATCCAAATAGGAATAAAGCCTTTAACAAAAGAAGGCTTGGATACTTCTATCCTCAGAGATGGTCGATTAAATCTTTTGATGATTCCTTGCTAAGTAGCATCGAATCCAGTCTCTGTAAAAGTCCAATTTCTTTTGACTGTTATCCAAACATAACACTTTCTCTTAAAGACAAAAATATTTTGAAAAGCATGATTTTACAGATTAAAACGCATAATTATAATATGATTGAGGGATCTGTCCCAGTTGCTTTAATCTTTAAAATCTCGTATAAGGCTATGATCTCTGCGTTTAGTACGCAGCATAAATTTCAGTCAAAAAGAGATGAAACTCTTCTCTTGCAGACTGACTTGTCTAAAGCAAACACGGTCATTCCAAAACCAATCCAATGGAAAGATGTCAATCTTCCAGAAGAATGAATTCTTGAAGGCATTGCTCCACCAGCAATTCCAAAACAACTTGAGCCAAATACAGAGTTACAAAATGTGACTCAGTATTCAGATGGTAAAGTCAAATTGTCGTTTAGGAGATCTAATTCAACTAGATTCTCTGATAAAGAATCGTGCTCAAGTATTCCTTCATTAGAAAGGAAATTTACAAAAATCCCTTCTGTCATAAATCTTCCTTTTCAAAGTCAACCTAGGTTTTCCACTTCAGATTTACCTAGCTCCTCCATTCATTCTGTTGACTATACCACAAAAGTTCCTCATCCCATTTATATTAGCAGTCAACATGAACAAAGACAGGAAGAGAAGGAACCTTCTCTTCAAACTTCCCCTACGTTCTCTACAGTCACAGAAAACGTTATAAATGTTATTGAAAAGCACTTTGATTTGGATAAAACTCTTCTTCATAATGATTTTTATTCAGAAAACAATAAAGAAAAAAGACTTTGGTTTTTTGAGCATTTTATAAATCAAAGAAAAGAAATCCAACAAACTTATTATGAATTTGTGAATCTTCATCAAGTTCATATATTGTTTTTTGATTGGTTCGAGATATATTCTTCGAATAACAACATCTCTTACCCCTTTAAAGAGTCAAACCCTATTACTATTAGGAAGAAGACCACTGAATGGAAACTCTCCGATAATGATAGAACAGTAGATTCTGAGCATCCACCTCTCCGGAGTATAACCGTTGATCACGGTGAACCTCCTATTCAAATTCGTGCTTCACCTTACAAAATCCCTAAACCTAATGATTCTGATAGTAATTTAAGTAGTATTATTCAACAGAATAATTTCTGCAATACTAACTTAAATACTATAGGAAAACAGTTGACTAGAATAGAAAACCAATTCCAACAGTCAACCATATATGTTTCTCCTAGTCCTATGCCTATTCCTTCAAAATCAGATTCTGATAAAAAGCTTAAAGAACCTATTTTCAAACCTTTTCAGGTTTCGAAAACTAGCCAAAGGCTTGTCCATGAATCAAAATCAGATTTTGCCAAAGCCATTAGAGAACAACTAGATAGGATAGAAGATGCTTCTTCCTCATCTAGCAAAGCTAATATAGCCCCTGATACTCCTCAATCTAGCAAGATTAGATCGAACAAGACCAGTTTATTGCCTCTTCGACTTAGAAGCTTTCATCAAGAACCTTCTAAAGCCAATAAAATCCATTGAATTAGCCTCCCTACTTCCAAATCTCCACCGATTTGACTATAGACAACATGCCCAAAGGCATTAAATCAAGCTCGATATAACATCCTCCGCCTACGAAGTGGAATATAGATGGAATGTCCGACAACCTTTCAGGAGTATTGCAAAATAACCATGGCGCCAATGCTTATAAAACCCAATCGGAACTTCGACAGCGTAAATCAATTGCGGGTTTCTCAACTTAAGGATGGTGGGATCATCTTCACCAAATCAGCAATTAGATATCCTTAATGCCATCCAAATCGATGAGAATGGTTCCCATTCTTGACTTAATTTAATAATCCTATTCACGCATGCTTCTGATTTTGACCATATCCCTTCACTTCATAGGTGACCCTTCTCACCTTAGAGACAAAAACGCCGAGTTACTACACAACTTGAGATGTAGAAAACTCAGTGATTTCCAAGATTACAAAACAACTTTCTTTACTAGACTCTTCCTAAGGGATGATGCTAATCATGTAACTTGGAAGGAGAAATTCCTTGCAGGTTTACCTACCCTTTTGGGAGAAAAGGTAAGAAATTCCATCAAAGCTCTTTATGACAATCGTGTTCCTTATGATGAGCTCACCTATGGTGAACTTGTCAGTTTTGTCAATAAAGAAGGTTTAAAGATTTGTCAAGATTTGAAGTTACAGAAACGACTAAAATGGGAGCTTAGGCAATCTAAGCAAGAATTAGGCGGTTTCTGTAAGTAATTCAATTATGACCCCTTTAAAACTTCTACTTCTAAAGACTGTAATGGTAAGTGTTCTTCAAAACCTTACAAGAAACATTACAAGTCTAAGAGCCATAGGAAACCCTTTCATGATTTTAGAAAACTTCCTTATAAGAAACCTTCGAGGCCTTATAAGAAACATAGTTTCTCTAAAAAAAAAGAGTTTAAAACCACACCTAAAACCCCATTCAATTTCAAAGAAGCTACTTGTTTTAAATGTGGTATGAAAGGTCATACTGTAAAATTTTGCAGAATCAACAAGAGACTCCATGAGCTTGACCTCAATGAGGACATCCTTTCCAAAATAGCCCCCCTTCTTGTAGAGTCTTCTGACTATGAGTCTTCCATGTCGGGAGACAGTGACCCCCTCCAAGTTGATGAGTTATTTGATTCGGATACCTCTGCATCTAGCAGTAGCGATTCTGATTCGGATTCTTATTTAAAGAAAATTAACGTTTTGACTAAAGACCAAGAGATTTTCCTTGAACTTGTAAAGCATATTTCTGATCCAAATCTTCAAAAAGAATATCTTGATAAGCTTTTGAAAACCATGGATTCCAACAAAGCGGAAACTTCTAAAGTTCCTATTGTTAAAAAGAATTCTTATGATCTTACTGAGATTTTGGACAAAAAGAAAACAAAGAAAATAGTTCCTAATATCCAGGACCTACAGAAAGAAATCAAAGAGATAAAACTTGAGATTCGGGAACTAAAAGACAAACAGAAAACTGACTCTGAAACTATTCAACTTCTCTTACAAAAACAGTTGCAAGATAATTCTGATAAAGAAGTTGGATCAGATGATGATGAGCAGAAGGTTGAAAACATTAAGTCCATACCAAATGATTTTTTATTCTTTTTAAAACAAATCACCACCAGGAAGTATTTGATAAAAATTACTTTAATCTTTTCGAAAGATTTTGCAATGGACGCCATTGCTCTTTTTGACACTGGTGCTGATTTAAATTGCATCCGAGAGGACATTGTCCCAAAAAGATTTCATGAGAAAACAAATGAAAGACTCTCTGCTGCAAATAATTCAAAACTAAAGGTGAGTTCCAAAGTTGAAGCTTCGATTTATAATAATGAAATTGAATTTAAAACCTCTTTTGTTCTTACAAATGATATACACCATGCTATCATTTTAGGAACCCCTTTTATAAATCTCATAACCACTTATGCTGTCAATTATGATGGTATATATTTCAAAGCAAAATCTAAAGACCTTGTTTTTTCGTTTATTGAAAAACCAAAGACTAGAAATCTTAACATTGTTAAAGCTTGTTCTGTTTACCAAAACAAAATCAATGCCCTACTTAAATCTAAACAAGATGATTTATTTTGTTTACAAAAGGATTAAAGTTTTCAAAGAATTGAAAGTCAATTACAAAATACTTTTATACAAAGAAAAATCTCTGATTTCAAAGCTCTTATTGAAAAAGAAATATGTGCCGATTTACCATCTGCTTTTTGGAATAGAAAGCAACACTTGGTAGATTTGCCTTATGAAAATTCTTTTGATGAAAGGCAAATACCTACCAAAGCTCGTCCAATCCAAATGAATATGGAATTGGAACAGCATTGTAAAGATGAGATAAATGATCTTGAAACTAAAGGACTTATTGTAAAATCCAGATCACCTTGGTCTTGTGCCGCTTTTTATGTTAATAAAAATTCTGAAATTGAAAGAGGTATTCCGAGACTTGTGATAAATTACAAACCTTTGAATAAAGCTTTAAAATGGATTAGGTATCCCATACCTAACAAAAAATATTTACTTCAAAAACTCTGCTCAGCTTTCATTTTTTCAAAATTTGATATGAAGTCTGGTTTAGATTTACACAATTTAGAGGATTCATGGTTAGAACCCTATGGTCTATTTTTGGTTTGGTCAGAATGGCTACAGGTATGGTTTTACAGCCCTAAACGGAAAACTTATCCTTGGACGGGACTTACTACCAGTAAAAATTCACCACACAAACAAAACTTCAAAATAAAACACAAGATTTTAAACACAAAATTCTAAACTGCTTTACACAATCCTCCCCTTGGCTCTGATACCACAAGGAAATAGGATCGAAGGATGGGTGTGCTTTCGTTGGATCTCAATATTAAAAACTCAAATTAAACAATTAATGGATCGGCTTTGTCCAGATTTTAAAATAAATTACCAGCTTTAAATTAAGTAGATTTGCTTTGGAACGCGGTTGATCAGATTTTAGTTAGGTACGTGGCGTTGTATCTAGATCGATGCAGAGCCAGGTCTGCCTTTGGCACCAGATCTGACTTAGGACAGATCAATATGCCGCACGAACTAGTTTCCAGCCGATATACCGAATAATTACCATATAAATATTAGATTCTTTTTAGCAAACCTAGCAACACATTCATCTAAAGGCTAGGGTGCATACACAGTACCAGATCCGGTTCCCGGAAATGGTGCTCTGAAGGAAATGAGGGAGAAGAGAAGATTTACAACTGAGGATCGAGATCCGGTCTCTTTGCCTCAGAGGAATGTATAATTTATATGGCAGATCTGATAGAGATCAGTCTGCAAAGCATACATAAATTTAAATACTTTAAAATAAATTACAGAAATGAAATACTTTAAAATAAATTGCGAAAATTTAAATTACATTGAACTTTAAAGAATTAAAGAACTGAATTTAAACATACATCTTTGCTTTGATTGCTCTTTGGCTTTACAAATCTTCAAATCCTTCCAGAAGGGAAGATTAAGAAGGTAAAGAACTAGTCTGTTCACCCAAAGCTCTTGTGATAAAATTTCTTGAATCCTTCGGATTCTTCCTAGAGAGAGGTTTTTAGAGAGAAGGAGGAGAAGAAGAGAGAGAAGTTGTAAAACTAAAAATGAAAAACCTGAGGAGTCTAAGTCTTCCTCTTGGTTTATATATAAAATATCTTTAAACTGCTCACAATGAAATCTTTTGAACTCTCAAGCTAAAGCAAGAAGCTTTGGAGCGTATGTTAGAATAGTGACTTTGTAGGAATACGGGTGAAGAGACATATGTAGAGGACCACAAGATACAAAAATAAAAAAATAAAAAAATACTTTTTTTTTTTTGAATATTTACAATGCTTTTGTGCGAGAAAATTCCAAAACAATCGTCTTCATTTTCATCTCCGAGAGAAAGCTTATCTTCGCTGCCTTCATCTTCGAGGAGTCTGCCATCGAGGACTGGACCGAGAGGCGAGGCTCCATAGCAAGTATTCTTCTTCTTTGCCACTTAAAAAGGGCTTGGGCTTTGGATTTTTGAGTAAGGAAAGTGCCTTGGGCTTTAATGTCTTTGATGGTTGGTTGTAGATGGCCTTTAGAAGAAAGCCATTTTGTAATATCGCTAGTAGTCAATTTGGATTGTTCATCGAATTTTGACCACCATTTGACTTTGTTTTTCAAGGATAAATTCGAATCTCGGTAAGACTCCATATCCAAACCCAAGGAGAAAGAAATTTGTACAAAACAGAGAAAAGGAGGAAATCTTTTCTCGCACTCGTAATGGGCTTTGAAAAGGTTTAAATTTAAGCGTTAGGGTAAGAATATCTCGACTCAAAATGATTCCACCAAATGTTGAACCAATTTGGTAGACTTTTGAACGATTATTTTCGAATTGAAGAAAAATAACCAAGAGTGATTTTTAGGATTTTGGATAAAAAGGTGTTATACCAGGTAATCCCAGAGGAAAAAGTTCGACAACGTGGTAAACTCTCAAAATTTAAAGTGAAAGTTTTGAAATCATGAGAGTCACCCCACCGGCTTAATACTTTTAGGATTGTGGCCGTGAATAAATCACGAGAAAGAAATGTTTGAATTTAACGACTCAAGAATTTCTAAAATGCTTTGATAATAAGACTTTTGTTAAATCCCATGGTTTGAAAAACCACCGGGAAAAAACTTCAAATGCTTTAAAAGGATCAATATAAGAAAATCCATCTTCCATAGAAAGAATGTTTAAAATGGGTTTTATCAAACCAATCGGATGTTTTCGAAAGTGTTAGAAAGCACAATTTGAGAGACGATTTTCACGACACAACCACATTTTGGGAAGTTTAAATTTCTTTTCGAAACGGGTTTTTCCTTTTCTTCTTTTTAGGAAGATTGGCTTTGAGAAAGGTTTTGTGCGATCACGAGCTCGGGGATTTTGTAATGGAGCTCATCCACGCTTTTACTTTCATCGTAAGAAATAGATTCTTCATGTTCCTCGACCATCCAGATTTAATGGGCAAGTCAAGAAAGTAGTTTTTCTTGAGGGTTAATTGTTCTTTAGGTTCTTTTAACCGTCTTTGAACTGCTTTTCTTTTCTTTAGCGGCATTATATGTTTTGAAGAAATTCTCTTGTTAGAAAATCAGGAACAGAATTTTTGTCACCTTTAATAAACTCAATATCAAAATCAAAAACGCTTAAAATAGCTTGCCAACGTGCAAAAATTTGTTTTGATGCAATGTTTTGAACATCTTTTTCTAAAACATGTTTTGCAGCTTTGCAATCAATTCTAAGTAAAAATTTTTGATTGAATAAATCACTTTGGATACATAAAACAATGTAGAATTTCTTTTTTGATAGTAGAATAATTTTTCTGGCAATCATTCCAATGTGCAGAAACATATTGTACTATCTGTTCTTTATCATTTTCCTTTTGTTTTAATATGCCTCCATAACCCAAATCTGATGCATCAGTTTCAACAATTTTAGGTAATGCAGGATTTGCTAGAAATAAGCATGGGATATTTTTCACAGAATGCTTTATTAGTCTAACAACTTTAGTATGTTCTTCTGACCATGCAACATGGTTCTTTTTCAACCTATCATGCAGGTTTGACATCCTATCACGATGTTAAGTCGAGAATATAATTTAAACTACCAAGAAATCTTTTGTAATTTTTTTCCGAAATTTATCAAAACAAAAGAGATCTTTCAATCAAGGGGTTCCTTCGAAATACGCGACCTGACTTTTGTTCAAATAAAGAAATTTTTAACTAGAGAGGCTAACCCAAATTTTCTAGTAAGCAAGATAAAAAGTCTTTAAATGTTTGAAATGTTGATCAATACCGAGAAAAATCAACACGCCATCAATATACACAATGCAAAACTCGAATAGGATTATAAATATCGCTTCATGATTCTTTGAAATTCGGTGCATTTTCAAACTAGGCATTATCCATTCAGATTGACCAAAGCGAAAAGTTGTTTTATATCTATCTTGGATGAATTTGTATTTGCCAAAAACCGCATTTCATATCAAATTTCAAAAATGAAATGATCGTAGTTTTTTAAATCTTTTTTGTTAGGTATGGGATATCTAATCCATTTTAAAGCTTTATTCAAAGGTTTGTAATTTATCACAAGTCTCGGAATACCTCTTTCAATTTCAGAATTTTTATTAACATAAAAAGCGGCACAAGACCAAGGTGATCTGGATTTTACAATAAGTCCTTTAGTTTCAAGATCATTTATCTCATCTTTACAATGCTGTTCCAATTCCATATTCATTTGGATTGGACGAGCTTTGGTAGGTATTTGCCTTTCATCAAAAGAATTTTCATAAGGCAAATCTACCAAGTGTTGCTTTCTATTCCAAAAAGCAGATGGTAAATCGGCACATATTTCTTTTTCAATAAGAGCTTTGAAATCAGAGATTTTTCTTTGTATAAAAGTATTTTGTAATTGACTTTCAATTCTTTGAAAACTTAAATCCTTTTGTAAACAAAATAAATCACCATGTTTAGATTTAAGTATGGCATTGATTTTGTTTTTGCAAAAAAGCTTTGACAATGTTAAGATTTCTAGTCTTTGGTTTTCAATAAACGAAAAAAAGCGTCTTTAGATTTTGCTTTGAAATATATACCATCATAATTGACAAAGTGGTTATAGATTTATAAAAGGGTTCCTAAAATGATAGCATGGTATATCATTCAGAACAAAAGAGGTTTTAAATTCAATTTCATTATTATAAATCAAGCTTCAACTTTGAACTCACCTTTAGTTTTGAATTATTTGCAGAGAGTCTTTCATTTGTTTTCTCATGAAATCTGGGACAATGTCCTTCGATGCAATTTAAATCAAGACTAAGAAAAAAAGAGCAATGGCGTCCATTGCAAAATCTTTCAAAAGATTAAAGTAATTTTTATCAAATACTTCGTGGTGATTTGTTTTAAAACTAATAAAAATCATTCGTACGGACTTAATGTTTTCAACCTTCATCATCATCCGATCCAACTTCTTTATCGTAATTATCTTGCAAATGCTTTTAAAGAGGTCAATAGTTTCAGCTTCGCTTTGTCTTTTAGTTCTCAAGTTTTATCTCTTTGATTTCTTTCTAGTCCCGGATATTGTGAACTATTTTCTTTGTTTTCTTTTGTCCAAAATCTCAGAAGATCATAAGAATTCTTTTTAACAATAGAACTTTAAGTTTCATTATTGAATCCATGGTTTTCAAAAGCTTATCAAGATATTCTTTTTGAAGATTTGGATCAGAAATATGTTTTACAAGTTCAAGGAAAATCTCTTGGTCTTTAGTCAAAACGTTAATTTTCTTTAAATAAGAATCCGAATCAGAATCGCTACTGCTAGATGCAGGTATCCGAATCAAATAACTCATCAACTTGGAGGGTCACCGCTCCGATTGAAGACTCAGAGTCGTAAGACTCTATTATTTTGGAAAGGATGTCCTCATCGAGGTCAAGCTCACGAGTCTCTTGTCGATTCTGTAAAATTTTGATGACCTTTCATACCACATTTAAAACAAGTAGCTTTTCAAATCGAATAGGTTTGTGTGGTTTTAAACTCTTTCTTTTAGAAACTACGTTTATAAGGCCTTTCTTTATAAGGAAGTTTTCTAAAATCATGAAAGGGTTTCCTATGGCTTTTAGACTTGTAATGTTTCTTGTAAGGTTTTGAAGAACACTTACCATTACTTTTAAGTAGGTTTTAAAGTGGTCATCGATTGAAAAGCCAATTTCGCTAGATTGCCTAAGCTCCCATTTTAGTCGTTTCTGTAACTTCAAATCTTGACAAATCTTTAAACCTTCTTTATTGACAAAACTGACAAGTTCACCATAGGTGAGCTCATCATAAGGAACACGATTGTCATAAAGAGCTTTGATGGAATTTCTTACCTTTTCTCCCGAAAGGGTAGGTAAACCTGCAAGGAATTTCTCCTTCCAAGTTACATGATTAGCATCATCCCTTATGAAGAGTCTAGTAAAGAAAGTTGTTTTGTAATCTTGGAAATCACTGAGTTTTCTACATCTCAAGTTGTGTAGTAACTCGGCTAAGCGGTATGGGTCACCTAAGTCAAGGATATTGTCAAAATCAGAAGAATCGTGATCCCTAATAGGATTATTAAATTCCAAGAACGAGCACCATTCTCATCGATTCGATGGCATTAAGGATATCTAATCGTAATTAAGATGATCCCACCATCCTTTAAGTTGACCAGTAAAACCTGCAATTAGGATTTCTGCAATGGCTTTGTCAGAAGTTCCCGATTGGGTTTTATAAGCATTGGCTGCCATGGTTATTTGCTGCAATACTCCTAGAAGGTTGTACTCAGACATTCCATCTATATTCCACTTGATGAGGATGCATTATATCGAGCTTGATTTAATGACATAGTCAAATCCAGTGGAGATTTGGAAGTAGGGAGGCTAATTCAACGGATTTTATCGCTTTTGAATGTGTTCTTCAAGAAAGGCTTCTAAGTCGTAAGAGGCAATAAAACTCTCTTGTTCCAAAGATTCAATCTAGATCGAGTGAGTATCGTATATTAGCTTTTGCTAATTCTATTGTTTTCTAACGGCTTTGGAAAATCTGATTTTGATTCACGGACAAGTTTTCGCTAGTTTTCAAACCCGAAAAGCGTTTGAAAATAGTTCTTAAGCTTTTATCATAATCGATTTTTAAGGAATAGTACTAGTGAGAAATGATAATTGATCGTTGGAATTGGTTTTCATTCTAGTCAATGCTTTTCCTATAAGATTTAAGCTTAGTATCGGTAAATTATTCAATAATACTACTTAAATTACTATCGTAATCATTAGTTTAGTGGATTTTGTAAGCACGAATTTGAATAAGAGGTTCACCGTGATCAACTTATACTCCTAGAGGATGTCAGACCATCGTTTCATCACTATCTTAGAGTTTCCATTCAAACGGTCTTCTTCCTAATAAGAATAGGGTTCGACTTTTAAAGGGTAAGAGATGTTGTTATTCAAGAATATATCTCGAACCAATCAAAAACAATATACGAACTCAAAGATTCACAAATTCATAATAAGTTTGGATTTCTTTTCTTTGATTTATAAAATGCTCAAAAACCAAAGTCTTTTTTCTTTATTGTTTTCCTAATAAAAATCATTACAAGGTTTTATCCAAATCAAAGTGCTTTTCAATAACATTTATAACGCTTTTCGCGACTGCAGAACGTAGGGAAGAGGAGTTCCTTCTTCCTGCCTTTTGTTCATGTTGACGCTAATATAAATGGATGAGAACTTTATAGTCAATGTAACTAACGAGCTAGGTAAATCAAGTGAAAACCCAGTCGACTTTCGAAGATTTATGTATGGATTTTGTAAATTTCTTTCTAATGGGAATACTGAGCACGATTCTTTATCGAGAATCTAAATTAGATCTCCTAAACGATAATTTGATTTATCCAATACGAGTCACATTTTAGAACTCAGATTTCCGTTGTTTTAATCATGAGCAATGCCTTCAAGAATCCATTCTTCTGAAGATTGACATCTTCCATCGGATTGGTTTCGAACGACCGTGTTTGTTTTAGACAAGTCCCGCAAAGAAGTTTCATCTCTTTTGATCGAAATTTACGCCTAAACGCAGAGATCATAGCCTTTATACGAGATTTTAAAGATTAAAGAATCGATGATCCTCAATCATATTATAATTATGCGCTTTAATCAGAAATCATGCTTTTCAAAATATTTTTGTCTTTAAGAGAAAGTTATGTTTTGGATAATAAAAAGAAATCGACCTTTACAGTAGACTGGATTCGACGCTACTTAAGAAGGAATCATCAAAAGTTAGATTTAATCGACCATCTCTAAGACAAAGAAGGATAAGATTCAAGCCTTCTTTGTTAAAGGCTTTATTCCTATTCGATCAAACCAATGCGATGTAATTGAAATTCTTTCTTTTAACTTCTTTAAAGATTTTTCCGAAAACAAATGAATTGTTTCAAATGGCAAGAAAGTTATGTCTCTTTCTTCGCTTTTTATGACATAATCACTCTTTAGAAATCAAACTTTTTGTTTTGTAAATTTGTTCTTTTGAAATTTTCGAAGTTCCCAACAATCAATCGCTTTATCAAAGTTCTCAATAACTAATTCTTCCAACTCACAACATACTTAATCACTAGTCTTCCCAAGAAGAGCTGAAAAGGACGACATGTAGAGGATTCATGGTTAACCCCGGTCTATTTTTCGTTTGGTCAATGGCTATGGTTTTACGTTCTAAACGGAAAACTTATCCTTGGATGGGACTTACTACCAGTAAAAATTCACCACACAAATAAAACTTCAAAATAAAACACAAGATTTTAAACACAAAATTCTAAACTGCTTTACACAATCCTGCCCTTGGCTCTGATACCAGAAGGAAATATGGTGGTCAAAATTAAAAAGAATCTAATATTTATTTGGTAATTATTCGGTATATCGGCTGGAAACTAGTTCACATATCGATCCGTCTCTAAGTCGATCCGGTGCCAAAGGCGACTGCTCAGATCGATCTAGATACAACGCCACGTACCTAACTAAAATCTGATCAACCGCGTTCCAAAGCAAATCTACTTAATTTAAAGCTGGTAATTTATTTTAAAATCTGGACAAAGCCGATCCATTAATTGTTTAATTTGAGTTTTTAATATTGAGATCCAACGAAAGCACACCCATCCAAACCGTTCAAAGTCTACCAAATTGGTTCCAACACTGGTGGAATCATTTTGGGCCTAGTCTAGATATTCTTACCCCTAACGCCTTAAACTGTTTAAACCTTTTCAAAGCCCATTACAAGTTTTCTTCCGAGAAAAGATTTCTTTTTCTCTGCTTTTTGTACAAATTTCTTTTCCCTCGGAGTTCCGACTTCATACTCAAGATTCCCAATTTATCCTTCAAAGAACCTTCAAAGTCAAATGGTGGTCAAAATTCGATGAACAATCCATATATATATATATATATATATATATTTATCATTAATCTTAATATTACAGCCAACAAATAAATTAAAATTCCTAGGAAATTAAAGAAGATAATTAATGTCGATGGATATGATATGCAAGAAAGATCGACTTGTACAGCCACACTTTTCATTGCATTGGACTCCACCGCCCCTCAACACATCCGGCATTTAACTTCGGCCTCTCTCGTAATTAATTATCTTCATGCCATTTTCTTATATCATTTTGACACTACAATAAAAAGGTTATATAATTATCTTCATGCCATTTTTCTAGAAGAGATTGTTTTCATGCCACACTTTTCATGCCATTTTCTAGATTTAAAAAGAAGAGATTGTTTTCACAAGTTTCTGCTCTGCCAATTACACCTTTGAATTCTATCTTGCAAGAGTCAGTGATTGGTTGTCCCAAATTGAAGATTTTCACTACAGGAGAATCAAGCACGCCCCGGAGTAAATGTCCGTACAGAGACATCAATCAACGACGTTTAATAATGATCTTAACACGACCATACAACAATTACATGTCGGTATGTACGGATATCCATGTTACTCTCTATCCCCATGGAAAAATTTTACAAAATTTGCTTTTTTCTTTTAAATAAAATATCGATAAGATATTTGTTATAAAGTTAGTTTAAATTGATGAATAAGAATTTTATTTTCACTGTTGGTCGTCATACTCTGTGATTACTAATTTCATTGGCTTCTTGACATGGAGTTACTTAATTCAAGAAAAGTCCCACCGTAATTAATTTTATTTTATTTATTTGATCTCGTGGGTTGTTTCACAATTTCATCTCAATTGTTTAGAATGGGCCACTTGGTTTATCACACATATGGAATGCACTTTTCATGTTAAGGTTATTATTGCTGATACAGATTTTACGCCCGCTTCGAGACCAAGATCTCTTCAACACTTGAATTTGTAGGGGGGATAACTTCACTTCGCCTGCTTGACGAAAGCGTAACGAGGCTCGCTGCTTTCCTCTATGAATTTCGTACGTAACCGGTCAGAGAACGCTAGGGTTTTCTACAGAACCCTCCGACGCCAAGTCAATATGAGCTTATTATGGAAAAATCCTGCCACTAATCTTGTGGCTCTGTAATTATTTCTCAAACACTATAAAAATCTCAAAATTTTCCTGTGTCTCCCAATAAAGATGCACCCCCAATTTCTTAGTTCAATTTTTAGTTAAAAAGTTTGTAAACCCTTTTCCTTCTTCGAAGTCATAGCTCTCCCGAGAATTCCACCATGGCCCACATTTGCCACACTCTAGTTCCCGATCATGGATGCTCAAGATCGTAAATAGGCCTCGGATTCTCGAGAGTGGCACACGTTTCTAACAACCGCCATGACCTGGGTCTTCCACCCCTATCAGAGATATCCTCGGTTTAGCGTAAAACCCTCGAATTTAAGACTTTTGCTCACGTATGTAGCCCTCGCCCACAAAAAAGGAAATCTCGCCGAGTGTCACATTATACGCCCCAAATACCGTCCCCCAATTTCGAAACGGATCAACACTAGAAACTTAGTAGTCTTATCTTGCTCGAGACACACTTTGGCTTCTTGGCGTTGAAATGAGGACTGCTCACTTTGTCTAGTTGATCCTTTAAGTTACTAATAGCTGTTTATTGGAAGAGTCACGTCATAATTAAAAGCAGTGGTGAATCAACTGCTCATTCAAATTTTTAATCGACGATTAACCCTCGAGTGTAAAATGGTAATAAATTAGGGGTCTCCATGTCTCTTGGGGAACCCTAATCTTCACAAGAAAGTTCTTTTTCTGGTTTTTCTTTCACCCTTCAGTGACTCTGCAATTTCCTCCATCGAAGATCAAGTCACTTCCTCCACTTTGATTCTGAGGTGCCGCTGCTTCAGGTACTATCTTCTTTACTCTTGTCTTAGATATTTGTTATTTTTTTCTGGGGTTAGGAGGGATTTAGTTGTATCTTCTTGGATATCACTTAGAAAATGTCAAAAGAAGGAAAAAGTAATTGAGATTGATGACGATTTAACCGGATTTCTTACCCGGTTTGCTCACGAGCCCATTTTCGACCCTGTGATCCCCAGAGCCTCAGAAATATCTCTAGTGTTAGAAATAGGTTGTGAGGATGTCTCCTGAGGTTTCTACCTCATCTAGAAAAAGTAACGATGACGAATCTTCTAGCTCAGAGGAGACCTTAAGCGGGTACCCAGATGAAGAGTTTGGTGAAGCATTCTCACTAAAGCTAGTACGTAAAAGAAGCAGAAATTGTGCAGTGACTCAAACTCTACCCTATTGACCTCCTACGACTGCATTTATAGATGACCTTAAACACCTCCAAAATACTTACAAGATTCCTGATGACATAGACCTTATGGTTATTGGGAAAAAGGATACCCCTAGTCGGCCTCCCAGGGGGTATGTTAGCCACAACTAAGGCGGGCGCCTATTTTTCCAGCGTCGAGTACTAGTTTCGACATCGAGTAGAGCCTTGCTGGTGTAGTACACTGGGTGCTGGACCCCTTCTTCTTCTTATACCAGAACCGATCTCACAGGATCGACACAATCGATATGTATAAAGACATCCTCCCTCGGATAACAAGAGTGCTTGTTGTAGGTACCATTTCAACCTCTGAAAGGCCTCCTCACACTCGGGGGTCCATTATATTTTTCTTCCCATCCTCATCTCTTGGAAAAAGGCGTGACACTTATCTGTTACCTTGGATATGAATCGGCTCAACGCTGCTAACTTTCCCGTGAAGCTCTGAATCTCCTTTAGGTTACGAGGAGATCTCATTCCCATGATCGCTTGAATCTTTTCGAGATTCGTCTTGATCCCCCGGTGACTCATTAATTACAATTGCTATTAGTGTCAATGCGCAAGTGTACACAACAAGTAATATAAGGATAAGTATCCATGATCGTCTCTATAGGGATTGATGCTATCAGACTTGCTACAGCAATTTCACAGTGCAATCTATGTTCTCAATAAAATCATAATAATTAAAGATGCAATGAATAAAATTTGCACGTTAAACACGAAAGAAAATTAAATTAGAATAGAGTAATTGAGTGATTAAACTCTCTTGATGGTGTTGATTGTGTTATTCATGTCAAGCTCGGTTGCTGCAGCATCTGCTGCAACACTGGGTAGAAACAATCTTTATCCTCAGCGATAGCATGTTGGATGTCTTATATCATTATGCAACCTAACAGTGACCAGTTGTTATGTTAACATAAGATATAGTATTACACGTTTATGTTCTCTTTACCCTACAAGGCGAATCCCCATATCTAGTTCATCACTAATCTTATATTAAGCACGACCCTTTTTGGACTCAAGTTAAACTCAATCTAAGATCAAGTATTACTTTAATGTGTTCCACTAAGATAGGCCCTTTTGCGGCTCTTTCTTAGCTTGTATCATTAAATGGGTGGTCAACCAAAATAATGAATGTAAATAAATGTTATTAAAGCAAAATGCTATGGCAAACATGCAGCAACACCTATGTTCAATCAATTAACCATCAAAATAGTTTAACACTCAACCACAAATGAATTTAGTTCATAATTTGTGAAAGGACATTAAACAACCAAATTCTAGCCATTGAGTTCATCTTCATGATCAATAAATAACAAGTAAACAAGAAAAGAATGAGAAAGAGTGAATTCCAATTGACTTTGCAAATTTCTTCTACTTGTGCAGTCGTGAATTCTGTTACTTCCTTGGTTCTTTTATGTTTTTAATCTTAATTGATAGCTCTCTCTTTTTTCTTTGCATGTATGCCTTTTTTTATAATGGCAAATTAGGGTAATTGGAAACTTTAAGGCGTGAATCTTCAGATTAGAAAACTGCAAATCGCAATATTATCAATATCTTGCCCTGATTTTTCTCCGTCAATGCTCGAGAATTGCTACAGCAATGGCTACAACATCTCCACCGTTCCAGACTTGCTCCAATTCTTCTTTAGCCATGCTCGTTTGTCCTCTTTATAACTCCATTGCAACAACATCTTTTCTATAAAATTCAAGTTTCCATTGACCTACAATTAAACATATGTTTTAGGCATACAATTATTCAAAAATCACGTAAACTTTATTAAACTTAAATTAAAATGAATGTAATGTAAACTATCATTAAAGTGCACTAAAACACATCAATTACTCTCTAGGTATTCTTGATTTAATCCTAAAAATGTAATGAAAACTCTCATTTCATAGAGTTATCACACCCTCAAACTTAAACTGTTACTTGTTCTCAAGTAATGACAACAACACTAACACTACAATTACACATTCATGCACAAGTAACTTAGCTCTATCATCAAATTTGTAAGGATTCTTCAGCCCTCAGATCACACTCTTAATCATGCGAGATTTTCCATAGCAGTTCAAGTTCTAGACTTAGGCCTTATTATGTCAAGAGTGTGTGTGTGCCACTTTGAACAAATTCCGGAGGTACTATAGCATTTCAGAGACATTGCATAAAATTCAAAGGTAGAACACAAATATATTTACATCTAGGGGGGTAAAAGTTAAAATTCAACTCAAACTGTGCTATATAGCAAACATGTCAATCTGTCAAGAAACTCTCTTCAATGTATCATTGATTTTTTCATGTTAATGTCAATCACTTGTAATGACGACACCCAATTACTTTACCAATGCTCAAATAAGAGTTGCTGCAGCTATGTTTACAGCATAGTCATATCTATAGATATCTTTTAGCTCAAGGCTAAACAAGAGGCTCATGAATAGACCTAGTTATTTCAATACCCTACTTTCTCTAGAGGGATTTTTTTACAAGAATGCTCATAGCCTTTTGGACTCAAGTCCCAGATATGAGTACATACTCAACAACTTTAAGCCATCGAGCAACAATTATTTAACAAATGCACAGATTAAAATATTTTCCTCCCAAACTTGAGATTTTTTGCCATTTTATGTTCTCTACTGCAGTATTCTCATAGGACTTACTCAAAGCTTATGTGTAATGACAACATTCAGTCTTTGTCCATGAACTGTTCTACTTCGTATTTTAAGATTAACACTTAAGTTATCCTTATTGGGTTTTCATTAGATCCATTCACAATTAGATAACAGAGCTACATACCACACAAAACACACAATACAAACATATACTCTAAACACAATGTAAACATATATTCTAAACATGATAATATAACTTAGCACAACTCCCTCCAAACTTAAGAGGTGTCGTGTCCTCACAAACACGCAACCACACATGTGGATGGTGGTAAAAAGAATTAAAACTAAAAGAAAAGGTTTTGAAAGGAAAGAAAGTAAATTGAGCTAGTAGAAGGGATTCTATAGGTGATTTATCAGGTCAAGAATATGTATTCATGTCTTCTTTGGGCGCCTCAAACGGTCTTTGTGGAACCTCGGTGGCTGATTGCTTGTTCTAGTGGGACCGGTTGACGGTAGTATGTGCAAGTGGGGCTGATCTCAGCATTTATACTCGGTTCTTCCGTGTCAGAGCACTTCCAGATGTCCCTTTGCATTTGCTGGTTGTCTTGGTGGTGGTGGTAAGTGATTTAAATTTGAGGTCGTGGGATGCAGTGAGGCGATTTCAGCAGAGCCCCTCAACAGTTATTTCAGCATTGATGTCCAAGAGGCGCTTATTTGCAGCAGGTGTCTGGGTGACCCTTTCAGCAGCTGTTTTTAAATCTGCATCGATATCTGCTGAAACATCCTCGGAGTCCTCCTCACTTTCGACTTTTTCTTTGCCCTTACGAGATGGGACTAGGACTGGTGGTTCACCTCAGCCTCATCATCATCATCATCATCTCCAATGGTGTGCTTTCGTCTTTTGCTGCAGGGTGTGACCTTTGATGGCTCAACTTTGTCATCCCCGAGTCCCTTTCTTTTTCCTTTTTTATAGAGCTATGGGCTTATGATTCAGGACCTTCGCTTCAAGCACTTTTCCTTTTCTCGCCTCTATCTCGGGTTCTGCTCTTTCACTTTCGTTGGATCTCCAAAGTTGAAATGCTACAACAGAGAGTCTGGCAAATCCAAGTATTAGTTTTTCATTAACACAATAAACTGATGTAGATGGTTCTCCAAATGCATCAAGTATGCCCAGAATCTGTTATTCTCTCTTTGTTGTGCAGAAACACATTGGGTAATACTGTCACTTAGTTCTTGCGCTTCGCTCCACCCTCAATACTTTTCTTGTACTACAATAATTGGTTCGTTAGCCCAAAGAATTTTTTGATTGTTCGAGCATTCAGAGCTCCTGCATTCTTAATGTGCTCATTTTGAATAGTAGACCATACCGTATACTGCATATGCCAGTAATAAGAGATGGAAACACGAGGGCTGCTGTTTAATGTTGTTTCATGGCATACTCCCTAATTTCCCTTTCAATAATAGCTCCCAGATCAATTCGTAGCCCCCAGACAATGACATATTAAAGTACCAATCGTTCTTGTGATAAATACAGTGTGTGTGGGCATCAATCTAAATTTTAAAATTTTACCCACACTTAAGTTAATGTGTTGGGCGTCGATTGATCACTCGACCTTCCTCATTAGCCCATGATGTCCCTTCTACAGTAAGTGTTTTTAGTACTTTATTCTATGTTTTATCAGTCATATTTGCAATCAACTTGGAATATTCACACCCACGCCGTGAGGCCAAGTTGTAAAAGCGTTAACGACTGGGTTTAAAGGGAGTTTCTTACCCAAATTGTTTTTTATTCCTGGGCCAACAAGTTGGCATAGAATTCCTTCACTAATTGCACCACAGGGTCCCTTGAATGTTGGTAAAAGTCTCCCCATCGCCGTCGTGCTACAGCAGCTTGAATGGTCTGAACGATTCCCAAGGGCTTTGGTGGAAATTGGAAGCCTTTTTCTTCCAAAGTTTTTGTAGGCTCGGTAAATTCTTCAAATTTCTCTTCTGCCAGAGCTCGAAAGTGAAGGGTTCTAAGATGTTGCACTTTGACCTTGTATTTGGGCATTGCTGGAGCAAGTGGAAGGTACGTGCAAGAAAATGAAAGTGCAGTTGCACAAGGAGTCATAAGAGTATCGGTTTGGTTCCGTGAAGAGAAAGACAAAATAGAATTACGGTGTCCCTTTTTGCACAATTAAATCCTTATTTTTATATGTGGTAAACAAATTAAATTAGAAGGAAATCAATTTTACCGATAAACTTGGAAATACGGATTTTAAATTTAAAACAATTCTAATTTGGAATGGAGAGGGATTGTGATGTGGTAATTTAGGGATTGTAATCCTCTCAAATTGTGATCCATATTAACCATGCCAACTGGCAACATTTTGTAGTCCCAACGGTAAAAAGTAATTTCCCTCAGTGTGTTACTGTAACGGTAATCTTTATGCTACAACAATCAATTTGCGTGCTGCAACATGTTATTGCCAAGCTCCACGTTGTACTGAAAACTCATCCGTCCGTAGTAATGTATATAATGCAAATGTTATGATGTTATGTAATGTTATGGCCAGCTTGCTGGTATGATGATGATCTTGTGCACAAGGACGCATGGACAATGGGGTATAAGACAATTTAGAGAATAATGCGGGGTATAACACCCTAAATGATGAATGATGAATGATGATGACTACGAGGCTTGAGCTACTAATGTTTATGTTTTAATGTTTTTAATGCTTTTACATGAATCCACCCCTTATGCTAAATGAAGATGTTGTTATAAAATATTTAACGGTAAAATGACAAAGGTTTTCAAATATTGTGCATGGATTTGCTTACCGAGTTGACGGCTCACCCCTCGTCTCCAATATTTTGCAGATTGATTGTAGATGTGGGGTTCTGATGGAGAATTTTCTAACGGATCTTCGAGTTGCTTAAAGATTAAATTTGCTAGACTTTTTATTTCAATTGTAGACTTTTTTTTTGGAGACTTTATCTCAAATGTTGTTTTTGTAAGGATTCAAATTGAGTAATAATGATTGTCTATCTTGAGATTTATTAATAAGAATAAATGATGTGAGGTTTCATTCCAATTTTACCCTTGTGTTTTCATGGGTTATTTTTGGGGTGTTACACCTCGTGCCTGGATTCTCAGAGAGTGGCACACGTTCTAACAACTGCCATAGACTAGGTCTTCCGGCCTGGGCCCCATCAGGAGATATCCTCAATGTCTAGCAGAAAACTCCTCAAAGGTTTAACAGTAAGACTTTATGGACACTATATAGCCCAATGAGAAGGAAATCCTCACTGAAAGTAGCTTGTCGTGTTGTTATACGCCCAAACAATTATCATTTGAGAGATGCTATAATAAAGTTGTTCATTTCAGTTAACTGAAAAAAATAAGAAAACAAGAAAAAATTTCTTTTGTTATTTTACTACGCTTTCTAAAATATTTTGCTTCATTTGTTCCGCTTTTCATTGATTTGAGCTAAAAATTATCCCAAATAATATGATATTCATCAATTGGAGAGATAATATAATTAATTTACTTTAGATCTTAAAAGTATTACCAAGCACTCAATTAATGACACATCATCCGGGATTATGCATGTTTGCTATGACTTATTTAATGGTTATAAGTACTTATTTTTAATCTTATAAGCTCTTATCATAATTTTTGTTTGTTTGTTTTTTCTAATAGAGATTTCAAGTTTAAATAAGTTATTTTTGCTTACTAGCAAAAAGTTCAAATTTTTGGCTTTTGGGAGTAGATGTTGAAAAGTTTTTTTAAATGTTAAAATATTTAAAATATCCTCCACTTATTTAACAATCTTATTTTATTCTTTTTATAACATAACTTTAACAAACTTACCTATTAAAGTAATTTTATAAATTTTTAATAAAAGCATTTATTGACAGCCAAACAACTAAAATTTTTAAGGTAAAAGATCTATTTATAAAAGCTCTACTAATAAAAACTCTATTTGAATAAGCTCTACTTGCAAATCTGTACCAAACGGAGCCTAAATTTGAGATAAAAAAAAATTGAAATGTCTATCTTTACTCTAATTTAATTGAAAATAACCCTATCACTGGATGATCATTTATAGTTTGCCTAATACTAAAATGTCACCCATAAGTTTGTTTTGGATATGTAATAGATTTAACTTAATTCTTCAACTCGACAAAGGGTTGTACATCTTGTTCTTGTACACTTAAAAGTCACGAAGATCAAAACGAGATCTATCATTACATTTGCTTGAAAAATAATTTTAGGCAATGGGTTCTTGTGTTTAAGCGATATTTTTAAAGAGTGATGATACAACCACAAACTCTTGTACAAACTGACGTGGCATTAATTCATTGGTTGAATGAAAATATAAAATAATAAAAATAAATCATGTGGGCCAAGTGATATTTAATTTAATCAATCTTATCATGCCACATCAATTTGTACAAAATAAGTTTGTACAAGAGTTTGTGGCTGTATCATTACTTATTTTGAAAAGGTTGTGATAGTAGTGAGCACTAATGCACTTTATAAATTTCAGATTGATTGTTAAAAAAAAAAGAAAAAAAATGTTCATATATTTTTTAATATTTTTTTTATAAACGCTAAAAGATCAGGTGATCGATGGATAATTTTTTTTCTTTTTATTTTAACCATGTTTGAACGACATCCTTTTGGATGTTTAGGTAAAATGACAATTTTATCCTGACGACATCAACAAGATTCTAATAGAGTTAAGATGACAGTGAACAATTGAAACACTTTGTAAACTTCAGAGATTTCATAAAAGAAAAAAGTGTTTGTGTATTTTTGAAAGAATCCGAAAGATCACGTGGTCAGTGAATAATTGCCTATTTATTCTTATTTTATTTACTATATTAACAATAAATTTTTTTCAATATTAATTGTTACAATCATTATTATTATTATTATCATTATTATTATAATATTAATAATTATAATATTAATAATATGACAAATGTTGTAATAAATAATAATAATTATAATAAAAAATTAAAGGCATATTAGTAACTTGTAACAACTCATTGTAATTTTAAAATAAAATAAACACATCAATAACTATATAATTCATTCCGATTCTGATTCCTCAATTTTAAAAAATAAATTAGTCTGATTGTCATTTCATATTTTAATTCCAACTTTTTACATTCCCATCCATTCATATTTTAATCTATTTCGATTATTAATTGATAAAGGGGCCGTCAGTATATCAACTACCCCGAGTAACGCCTGAAAGACACTGAGGCAAGGGCTGCAGACTCACGTTTAGCGTTGATGTCCAGTTTCTTTAGCATTTTGAATTCATAAACGAAATTGCCGAGATGTAGAGAGAGGAAAGATTACGAGACAACAAATATTCTTGTTGCATCTGATGTCAAACACGGTTGCAAATGAGTTCTTGATTCTGGTTCTTTTCATATATGCCTATTTAAGACGATTTAAGTGAGCATTAAAATTTTGCTGGTAGAATGATAACGGGAGCAATGCTACGATGTAATCATAGGTAGTATCAATGTCAAATTTAAGATGCATGATGAATCTATATTTGAATTGGAACAAGAACAAGTGAGGCGTGTTCTTGAACTAAAGAGGAACCTAATCTCACTGGGAATGATGGATCAGGTAGGATACAATATTAAATTTGAACATAGGGTTTTGAAAATAATGAGGAGATTTACGGTCTTGATGAAAGGGGTTAGAAACAATGGACTTTATGTGTTGGATGGTACTGAAATGCAAGTTATGCAACCCAAGAGGGGGAATTGAGATTTTAAATCTTATACTAAACAATTCGCACAACAATTTAATGTATTGCCTTAATCAAATCAGAAACAATAAATTCAATTAAGCACAATATTAAAAGAGTAAGGGAGGAGAAAACAAACACAATGATTTTTACGTGGTTCGGCTATCCTCGCCTACGTCCACGCCTCCAAGCTCACCCGGCTTGAGGATTTCACTATCCAAGCCTCCCAAGACTTCAAATGTTTACAATTGACTTCCAAGGTGTTAATGGACCTTTACAACAAGAGATTCTCTCCCCAATCTCTTCACCCCAAGTGTTTCTCACACTTGTACACTCACAATTTGATGAGAAATGAAAATCACAACAATGGAACTCTCTTTCAGAGTGGATAACAAATTATAGCTCAATAATGATTCAATAAATGATGATTTACGAAATGGAAGCTCAATATATGTTATATGATCTTATTTATGCTTGCATTAGTTCTTCAAATGAAGTTGGAGATGAGTTTTTATAGTTAAAGCCCGAAAACTAGCCGTTATAGGCAAATTCCAATGCCCAAGTGGTTAGCCACTTGATTTATCCGGCAAGCCGCTCAAGAACAGTGATATTACCGTTATTTTGTAAATTGCTACAGTAATACTGTTTACATAAATTACAATTTGACCCAAAACTTTCTACAATTATTCTATGGCCCAACACGTTATAAAACTTTGTAAATAGGTCCAATTTCGGAATTTCCTAATAGTGATTATCATTTCAACACTGTATGAAATTATGATATGACCCCAAATATATTATTATTTTTTCAAAGAGGTCATTTTTCAAGATTTTAACATAATACCCATATTTTTCAAAGTTCTCAAAACCTTTCACTTTAGTCCAAACTGTTCATAACTTATAGTATGGCACAAAAAATTTCAAATGTTTACAAAAAGGTCCAACTCCGAAATTTAAAATAATACTTATTAAAATCAAAGATTGCAAAACTTTTCATTTAAATCCAAATTACTCAAATCCACAAAATACTCTATCTTATAAAAATAAAACCTTTTAGTTTATGAAAAGTAATTATTTAAATTAATCTTTTGAGCTTCTCAAATGCTAAATCATGCATCAATTAAATCATACTGGCTTTACAAGAATTTATCGTAATAATTTGTCCGTTGAGCTCTAAACTTTATTCTTGATTTCGTCCGTTGAGTGTCTTGAGCTGATTTCACTTGATTCACTTGCATAAATATTATCCTTCAAAACTAAAGTGAAAGTGTGAAATACAATATTAATTAAATCACTTAATACATATATTTGTTATCATAAAAAATACATTATGTGTAGCCCTTTAGGCTAACAGGTACTACTGTCACAAGAGAGCTAACTGTGGCCTTAAGTACCAACACTAATAAAACAAAACTTTGGCATTTAAGGCTAGGACATACGAAATGTAAGGGGTCGTATAATTGCCTAAATAAAAGTATCGGGTGATGGCAAGATTGGTGATCTGGTGTTTTTTAAGGATTGTGTCCTAGGAAAATCTATAAGAATCAGCTTAAAACAATCAGTATATACATCTAAGGGTATTATGGATTATGTGCATTCAAATTTATGAGGGCCTGCGCAAAAGTTATCTTTAGGGGGAGCAAGATACTTCATATCAATCATTGATGATTTCAAGAAAGTTTAGATCTATTGTTAAAGAACAAAGAACAAGTGTTAGAGAAATTCAAAGAATGGAAAGTTTTAGTTGAAAACCAAAAAGAGGGTAAAGAGGTTGAGACCCAAATGGGCTTGAATATCAGTAATCACGCTTAAAAATTTATGTTCAAAGCGAAGTGGATAACTCGACATAGACCTGTAAGGTAACACTCAATAAAATGAGGTTAGAATTGAGGATTAATAACCCTTATGGATAAAGTGAGAAGTATGTTAATCCATCTAAACTACCTGAAGTCTCGTGGAGTTGAAATTTTATTGTCTGCTACTTGGTTAACTTGAGTCCCTTTATTATAATTAGTTGCAAAATTCCATTTGAAATGTGGAGTAGAAAGCCTGCAAATTATAAAGATTTGAGGGTTTTTGGTTGTCAAGCTTATGCCTATATAAGCTAAGGCAATTTTGCACCTAGAGCTCTCAAGGGAATTTTCATTGGTTATCAAAATGGGGTGAAAAGGTTATAAACTATGGTGCATAGATCTATCTCCCCCAAAATGTATAATCAGCAGGGGTGTTATTTTTAATGAAGAAGAAGTTGTAAGCAAGCTTTAAGCAGGTGAGGAAAAATAGGTTGTTGGTGCTACTAATGTTTAGTTTCAAGTGGAGCCACATGTTCAAACCAGTTCAAATGATGCTATAGAATCAGATGAAGCTGCTAAAGATTTATGTGAGCTACAAACCTCCAAACAACAATCTCAAGAATAAACTCAGCCCTAAGATTACCCAATGTTAGTGCTACTAATGTTTAGTTTCAAGTGGAGCCACATGTTCAAAGCAGTTCAAATGACGCTGCAGAATCAGATGAAGCTTCTAAAGATTTATGTGAGCTACAAACCTCCAAACAACAATCTCAAGAATAAACTCATCCCTAAGATTACCCAATGACTAGAGATAGACAGAAAAGGCGAGTGAAAGCCCCTATAAGGTATAGATATGCAGACTTAATTACTTGTACATTGCATTCTGCAAAATGACACATCGTTAAGTTACTCAAAAATTTATGATGCAATTAATGTGAAGTTTAAAAGAGAATGGATATAAGCAACGGATGAGGAAATTAGCTAAGAAGAATACATATACGAGGACTAGTCTTAAAGCAAAAAAAAAGAATAACGGGTAAAAGGATATACAGAGTCAAGGACGGCCTCGGACAAAGATCTCGGGAATCCAAGAAGATTCAAGGCCGACTCATAAGAGGTATACTTAGAAGGAAGGCATTGATTTCAAAGAAGTATTTGTTAGCCTAAAGGGCTACACATAATGTAATTTTGATGATAACAAACATGTGTATTAAGTAATTTAATAGATATTGTATTTCAAAATTTTACTAGTTTTTAAGGTAATATTTATGCAAGGAATCAAGAGAAATCAAGTTTCTCAAGACACCAACGACAACTACGAAATCGCCAAGAATAAAGTTTGAGCTTCAACGGACAAATTAGTGCGATAAATTCGAAAGTTCATACGATTTAATCATAATGCGATTTAGCATTTGAGAAGCTCAAGAGATTAATTTAATTAATTACTTTTATAAACTAAAGGTTTTATTTTTATAAGATAAAGTACTTTGTGGTTTTGAGTAATTTGGACTTAAATGCAAATTTTGAAAATCTTTTGATTTTAATAAGTATTATTATTGAATTTCGAGTTGGACCTTTACAAACATTTGAAATGTTTTCAAATACACTATAATTTATTTAGACATTTCGGACTAAAGTGAAAGGTTTTGAGAACTTTGAAAATATATAGATATGTTGTGCAGTGACCTCTTTGAGAAATAATAATATATATTTTGCTACATAAAGATACCTTTAAAAGTTTTCAAGCATAACTATTATAAGTTAAAATTCATGTAAATTGTACCTATTCGAAAAAGCTTTTACGACAAGCCCATTACAGAATTATAAGACGTTTTTAAATAAAGTGTAATTTTTATTAAAATTCAAAATAACTTAATATCATCGTTTCATGAGCGGCCAATGACCGATAAATCTAATGCCAATCACGCTTAATTTACCTATAACTAGCATGCAAGCTTTAACTATAAAAACTCAACTCTAACTTCATTTTAAGATTACAATAAGATAAACAAGATCATATAACATATATCGAGCCTTCCATTTCGCAAATCATCATTTATCAATCATCATCAGCCTATAATTACATTCACTCTAAAGTAGTAGCTTCATCACGCTGATTTTCATTTCATCAAATCATGCTGGTTGCAATGTCACGTAGAAGTCAAACACTGCCAAGAGATCCAGGTAATCTCGTTGTCAGAAAGCGTCCATCAATCATCGACACCCTTAAGTCAATTGTAAACATTCAGTTCTCAGGGCGAGGCTCGGATAAGTGAAATAAATCCTCGCCTGCGCCGTGTCGAAATGGACTTCAGGTGCGATAGCAAATTCTAACCACGAAAAACTTCGTTTGTTCTCTTCCCACTTTAATATTGTGCTGATCAATTTATTGTTGATTCGATTAAGTAACAGACAACTGGCCGCTGCTTAATCGTCAGAATTGATTGCATAATTCCAAAATCCCAATTCACCCTCTCGGCTGCATAACCTCTGTGAGATTATCTTATCGAGACGTAGCCGCTGGTTTTGCGGCAGACTTAATCGCCCAGAGTTAAAAAGATCACGCAATCCATAACGACTCAACCCCTAAGGACAATCCACAATTACCACTGCTCTTTTCACTTCGCCAGAATGACTCACCCATATCGCAAAACTGCAGGATTTAGATGGTATTCTATTTACAAGCTTTAGATTATGAAATTTGGGAAATTGTCATATGGTCCATTTATGCCTTTGACTAAAAAACGTACATTTTCGTAAAGATATTCTGGAAACCTTCACGAATTCGAATTTAATTTGAAAAGAGAAAAGCTTCTTCTAAACCCAAAGTTTATTAATGCCTGGTTACAGACTCGAGCAAGAAAAGAGTTTCATAGAAAGTCATCTAATAGCGAAAGCTATTAATGAAATTTTGGCACAAACCGGGTTGCTTATAGCGGAGTGGCACGAATCGTCAAATACCAAAAACAAAGAGTACACCGACAATACTTAATCGCTTCAAACGAACAAACGAGTGCGATTCATGATACCAGATTTCATCGACATAAATGTAACACCTGTTCTCAGAGCACTCCTTCAAATAAATGAGAAGCGTTAAAAAATCAATAGTCGCTACCCAAGGAATGGAGACCAAAAGGATTGCCATTGAGAAGCTAAAGATTTAAATATTTAATTTATCACGATGCATTCCGCTCTTATTTCACGCAGAAGATCAAATGTAAAGAGGCAAAACGAGAGAAGAAATAAAGCATCAGCCTCAAAGCCTCAAAAATGAAATACGAGGAAAACAAGTCGATTTAGTGATGAAAGCTGATAATGCTGGGGAGACTTAGAAAACTTTTTAAGAACCGAAGGGTTAAAATTTGTAGACCTCGCCAACCCAGTGCAGTCGGTATGGCGCAATCAAATGTTACGAAAAAGGCTTCCGACAGAAGAACGGAATGCCCTCTTCTCAACAAAGTTCTCAAGAAGAGAAAGCAATGGTAGCTACATGGGATGATAGCGACGAGGCAACAAGTGATGACGAAGAGCATCGTAAGAAATGACAAATCTAGCTCTCATGGCAATCGAGATTTAATCGACGATTTAACTTGACGTAGGTAAATGATCTTTTCATTTACGATGAATTATATGATGCTTTTAAAGAATTGCACAGATAATTGGATAAATTTGTAAAAGAATGCATGTCTTAAAAGAAATGGTAAAGCTCAAATGAGAATGAATTCTGCGCAAAAGATTACATGCTCAGACTGGGAGCAATAAACATTGCATGATAAAGAAGTTGCATTATCAAATGAGAAACCTAGCACTTGCTACGCAGCATCTGTAATCATCATATACGTAGATAACTTGAAAATGAAAGAAGTTTACAAAATGCAATGATTCATTAAATGAAAAGATTAAAGGACTGTGTGAAAGTTAGATAATAAAATGTTAAACACGCATAGAATCAGATCATTTAAATGCAAACAAAGTACTCATACGAAAGCACGAAATCACATGTCATAATTAACAAAAAGAAAAAACGTAAGGCTAAAGGTTAAGAAAGAATCTAGCCAACCAAATTGTGTTAAATTCACAATGGCAAAGATGTTGATAATCCTATTAATTCACAAAATGTGTGCAGGTTTCGATAAAATATGATTTATGGAGAAACAAATCTAAACAAAATATTATAAGAGTTATTTGTTAAATCCACTTCCATTAATGATCAAATCAGATGCCATTATTACAATCAAAAATGGTCACAATGGCTTAAGATGTCCGAAGTTAAAAGAAATGCATATTATGGAGTAACATTATATTCGGGGTTCAAAAAGTTTAATCATCATACGGGTACCAAAGCACACAACTTGAATATTTTTCAGTAGCAACAATTCACAAATCGGCTGAAATTCCATGAGAGTCTATCGATAAAAGCTTATATGATAATCACTGACAATAGTAAGCAAAAAATGATGAGACAATATGATTTAATTGTTTCAACAATTATTGCCTTATCGATTATAAGTGATGGTCTTTTAATCTTAGTATCTAATAATTCATTTGGCATCACAACACAAAGGTATCAATACGGAAGAGATAAGTTTATTTTGCCTATTTATTATAATGAGTGGATCATGGAAAATGGATAGTAGCTTTGAATTTGTGAAAAGTAGTTTGTATGTTTCACACTAAATTATCACTGTTTAAATATTTGAGTGCCTTTATCATGATGGATTTGTTTGATTTTAATGATTATGTAATGCCTAAGTATGATAAAATGAGTAATATAAGCCGCATAATCTTTGAACGCATATTTGCTTCAATCTATCAGGCAAAAAATATACGTACGATCGACAGAATTATATGTGTGAATTAATCATGTCTAAATGTTTATAATTCCAAACCATAAAGTGTTATTGTATCTCCTAAATCAGGATGTATACTTATTGACGCATGTTATAAATTTGAGTTTTATGATTTTCGGATGTTAATTATATTGATTCATGCATTAAATGGCTTTGAAAGTGTTCGGATCACAAAATGGTCTAGAATCGATCAAAAATAAATGGAGAGCAAAATTGCGGCGTAGGGCAGCCACGAGGCGGTTAACCGCCTCGCCTCTGTGTTTCTGGGCCAGTCGATTACACAACCCAAATCCCAAGAGCAAGCTGCCAGTCATTGGGTTTTCACGGCTTCAAAAGCCCTTCTCTTCGCTTGTTTATTTTCTTTCCCGCACCTGTTATTCTTCCTTCCTTCACCAAACCGCGGAATATTCCCTCTCCATTTTCACCTTAATTTTTTCTTCATTTCACCCATTTTATGCCCAAATCAATCATTCAAATCCAATACCCATGCTTTTTAACCTTCTTCATTAAACACTTCTAATCATCATTTTCTCACTTGTTCTTCATTTCATTATCATCTCCTACGCGGAACAAAGACTTCCATTTCTCTCTCAAATTTCTTCTATCTTTTCACTCCATTCTCTTGCCAAAAATCAATCATCTTAACTCATTATTCATCCATTACCCTTCAATTTCACCTCAAACTCGATTTCATCATCTCCACGTAAACCCAAAATAAAACCTAACTTACCCATTTCTTTTCTTCCAATTTAAGCTCTTTTTAGCTCCATCACTCTTTGATCCAATCAACACCATCCATTATCTTAAATATCTCGATCAATATAATCGGTTTAAAATCATCCATATCATTTTCTATTATTTTATAAAACCTAATTTGCATTTTGAGTATTTTAAATTACTACTTCCATAGTGTGTCACCTTTGTTGATTTTACCTTGGTTCTCTATTCAATTATGCACCTACATTTTCACATGCTTTTATTTATTGACGAGGATGATAATTGTTATTATGTTATAACTCTTTAGTTAATTGCATGCTTAATTTTTTTATATGTTTCTTGATTAATCAAGAGATATTCTTGGTATAAGCATGGATTTATAGTACTTTTGATGATTGATGATTATATGTGTTTCTTGATGAATTAATGGAGTTGGTGGTTTGTTGCACTGTTTCAGCTTATATGGAAGTGTTTTAACCATGTTGTATTTGTTCCTATTTTGGGCGTGAGACTTCGGGTCAAATTTTTGTTTCGTGACAAAATTAGTAATATCTTATCGAATTATTTTATGCTCTTTTGTTTCATTGTATCTATTCATTTTTATTTAAGGGGAGATATATATGATATAAGTTTGGATAATATTTGCTAAATTTTTTAATCAATACATTTCTGTGTATACACAAGCGATTTTTGGATAATATGCATTGAAAGCATTCTTTCACGGCAAATGGCTTGTCTTTCATGATCATTTATGGTTAATTGATGCTTGGTTATTATATGCTCTGATCAACCACGACATATTCCATCTTCGCATGAATTTCAGTAATTTTGATGATTAAGGGGGAGAAGTCAAGTATTTGGAATATGAAGACATATATTATGTATTTTGATCTTAAAGTATTTGTGCATAATTTTGAAATATTCGTATTTTTGTTTGAATTTAATTTATATATTTAATTATATATGCTATGTATTAAGGTAGATAAACGCTGGGAATATGATGGTATTTGCTCACATCACAAAAAATAGGAGACTATATTAAAGGGCTGCTACATAATGTAATTTTGATGATAAACATGTGTATTAAGTAATTTAATAGATATTGTACTGCATTTTCAATTAGTTTTGAAGGGTACATTTATGCAAGTGAATCCAAGGAACTGCTCAAGACACCAACGGACAAACGGCGTAAATCAAGAATAAAGCCAGAGTCAATGACAAAATTAAAGTATAAATTCTTGCAAACTTACGCATTTAATTGATGATGATTTGCATTTGAGAAGCTCAAGAGATTAATTTCATTAATTACTTTTATAAACTAAAATGTTTTATTTTTATAAGACAAAGTACTGTGGTTTTGAGTACTTGACTAAAATGCAAAGTTTTGAAATTTTGATTTGGTTAAGTATTATCAATTTCTGAGGTTGACCTTTACAAACATTTGAAATGTTTTGCCAATATAATTTCATTTAATATTTCTACCAGCCGAAAGGTTTTGGATAATCTCGAAAATACGTATTACAGTGACCTCGGTAAATAATAATATACCAAAATACAAAGATAATTTTAGAAAGTTTCGGAAAGACAACTACATAAGAAATTGAATCGACTTATTTGAAAAGTTTTACGACGCTTTTGGACCATAAAAGAGAATTATAAGCAGCTGACCAAAGTGTACTTAGTGAACAATATTACCGTAAAGAAAATTCAAAATAACGGGTAATATCAACGTTTCACGAAACAGCCAACCGCCGCTGCTGCACTGGCTTATACCCGCTGGGCTTTCGAGGTTTAACTATAAAAACTCAACTCTAACTTCATTTTAAGTATCAATACAAGACAACAGCATCATAAACATATCAGCCTCCATTTCAAATCATTTATCAATCATCATCAGCCTATAATTGCTATCTACCTGTTAGTAGTTTTGATAGATTATCAATCATGAGCGACAGAACACTCGGCGCCAAGAGATTGGGAGATAATCATTAGAATAATTCATCGACCAAGTCAATCAGAACATTCGCGTTTCATGGCACAGATAGTGAAACTCTCAAGCACGGTGTAAAGTCACGGAAGCGCACGCAAAGTGACAATGAATTCACGTAAAAATCCTCAAGGTTTGCTTTTCTCTTCCCTTACTCCTTAATATCAAGGCCGATCGAATTTATCGTTGACTACTTTCATACATTAAATTTGTCATAATCAGGACAGACATAATTTTAAAATCCTAATTCACCCCCTCTCGAGATAACTTGGCATTTCCCTGCAGATTCTACTAGTAGCTGTGACATGCTTTAGTAAGGATATTTTGTCATTAGCAAGAATGCTGACTAAGATATATTAACTAGATGTTGAAAACAACCTCCTATACGGTGAGCTACAAAGAGAAGATCTAGATGTCACAACCCCAGCGTACGCCCGCATATGTTGATCATGTAGTTTCAGTTCGCGGCAGATTACTCCTCGCCTCACTAGGCGATTTGAACTGCTCGTGCGGCCGATTATCCCGCCAGGTGCCGCAGGTAGAAAGAAGCAGAATCGGATTAACTTAGCAATACGTAACTGAACGAAGCATACCGAT
>JAUJEN010000101.1:0-64599 GCA_030448925.1 Citrus cavaleriei
CGGTATTCTCAACTTTAACAGGATCGCGCGTTGCGCCATTAGCCGCCGCCACGGAATCGAGTGCTCCAAGGGGCTATTTTGGTAAGCGCGAATCATGAGCGCGGGACGAATCCCAAATGTTGATGGTGCCTAATCGCTAACCTAGAACCTGCACAAAGGCGCTGGGCTTCAGACAAGATGCGAGGACGGTGGTCGCGGGCATTAAGGAGGGGTAACAACTCACCCGGCCGAATCAATCAGCCTTTAAAATGGATGGCGCTTTTAAGCGCTGACTCATACTCCCTACGCCGAGGCAAGTGCTGTGCCCCATGAGTGGTGAGGCTGCGCAGATTCAGCAGAAGAGCGGGTATTCAAACGGTAACTTTCTGGGCGTCAAGAGGGAGCGTTCCATGAACGGCATTTGCACATGGGTTAGTCATCCGCAGACGTGGGGAAGTTCGTCCGACAGTTAGCCATTTGCCATGAGCTTCAAAGGAACGTTAAAATTCCAACCGGACGCTACGTCGACGGCAACGCTAGGGAGTCCGAGACGCCGTAAGTGGCCTTCGAAGAGTTATCTTTTTTCATAATTACCGTTTGGCACTGGAACGGTGTCACCGGAGGTAGGTCCAGCTGTGCCTAAGAGCACCGCACGCCGCTGCTGTGTCCGTGCGCCTCGCCGCCCTTGAAAAACCGGAGATCGAGCGCCTCAAGGCCCGGCCAGATTTCATAACCGCATCGTGTCTCCAGCGTGAACACCGTCACGGAACAACGAGGCAAGGGAAGTCGGCAAATGGGATCCGCACTTCGAAAAGGATTGGCTCGAGGGTCAGTATCGTCCCAGCCCTCAACCCGCCGGGTCGCTTCCAGCGATCGTCAGAATCGCCATCAAGGGCGTAGAATGTCGCCATGCGTTTGGCCGGGACGGACTGGAACGTCCGCCTTCCGCGTCAATCACGACCAGAATCGGTAATGGATAAGGGAACTGAACGCGGTTAAACAGCGATTTGGAGTGGTCCTCGCGATGCTCACGCAATGACGCTTCTGCTCAATGTCAGCCAAGAAATTCAAGCGCTGGTAAACCATGGAGTAACTATGACTTCTTTAAGGTAGCCAAATGCTCATCATCTACCTGCGACGCGATGAATGATTAATCAGATTCCCATCAACTCGCTTCACTATCCAAATAAACCTACGTACGGGCGGAACTGCTCGGCAGAATCACGGGAAAGAAGACCCGCTGAAGTCACCTAGTCCGATTTCTAGGAACGACTGAGGTGTGTATATGGGAGCTAAAACGAATAAAGTGAAATACTCACTACTTTTAACGTTATTTTACTTATTCCGCGGACCCGAGGCGGGCATCGCTTCTTCGATCGCATGTTTCTCACGGGCCGATCCAAGCACATTGTCAAAGCGGAGTTTGGCCGCGCGCACATCTGGCAAGACAACGCAGGTGTCCTAAGATGAGCTCAACAGGAATGTAAATCTCGTGAAACAAAAAAGGTAAAGCTCGCGATTCTCGATTTTCAAGACACGAACCGCGGAAAGCGTGGCCTATCGATCCTTGACCTTCTTTGAATTAAAGCCTAGAGGCCGGAAGCATTGTGATAACTGGGTTTGTAGCCAATGCCTATAGCGACGTTGCTTTTTGATCCTTCGATGTCGGGTTTTCCTATCATTGTGAAGCGTATCTCTGGGTACATTGTTCACCCACCAATAAGGAACGAGCTTGCTTGTATCACGGAGACAAAGTTAGTTTTACCTTAACATGATCGTATGTTGTATTAGTAATTCAACCTAGTACGAGAGAATGCTTGATTCGCATAATCAGTTACCGCGCTGGTTGAGTGCCGCGGCGCCAGCTACTGCGGCGCCGGATTACGATCAACGCCTAAGTCGTAATCCGGCTGAGCGACAGGCGCCACGCCTGCTTGTCGACTCCGGCAGTAGGGACTCCTGCCTCAGAGAATGCAGTGGCCAAGCCCCGCTGGGCGGAAGGGTCAGCAGGCCACTTTGAATCAGAATTCCCATCGAGCGGGTGAATCCTTCGCGGCATCACTGAAACACGACGGGTATTAGGCGGTGTAGTGGCCTCGGCTGCCACGCATCCAATCGAGATTCAGCCCACGCCGCCGGGATTCGGCCCCTCCCTCACTCGCACTGCCTTCTTGCTCGAACCTCACGGAGGTTAGCCTCGCGCGCACACGCCCACACCTGAGGACTGGTGTTTTTCACCACGGGCTAACTCGAAATATCTGTTGGCTGGGCACAAAGGCAGCACACTCTCCTTTCAACAGGCAACTCCGCACAAAGACTCAGGACGGTTCTTTCTGAGGCTAACTCGTGCCTCGGAGCGGACTTGTGTTTTTCACGAAAGCAACTCCTCGGCAAAATCTAAGTGGTCAGCACAAGGAGAAATTTACTCCGCTTTTCCGGTGGGCTAACTCCCACCAACATCGCATAATACCAGCCACAAACTTTATCAGCCACTAAATAATTTTGGGCCTTCGTCAAAAATGGGTCTCTCGCGCTTCAAGAACCGCCATAAATCCAGATCCGATCGCTATTTCTCGCTGGGCGAAGGTATGTAAAATTTCGCGCCATTGTTAGTTGCTCAATATGCCATGTCGCGCTTTTGCCGAAGCGCTGGATGGTGCCGTCAGATTTCGCAATCGCTGGCGGTGCCGCGCGCAATCTCGCTAACTGCGCGCGATGGTGCCGCCGCTATCGCTACTGGCGGCGGAGATGGTGCCGCTGCCATGATTTTTCTGGCGCTGTGGTGTTGCTACACAGGTGCTTGTCATATGGCGGTACCGCGCTACGGTGCTTGCCGGGCATGAGGGTGCCGCCATTGTGGTGCTTGCTGCGCTGGATGGTGCTCTCGCTGCAATCGCTAATCGCGTCAAGGACAGGCTGCTACCGCTACCGTCGTTGGAGATGGCTGCTGATCATACGGCTATGCCGCGATCGCGCTGGTCACATGCTGGCGATGGTGTTACAAGCACAGCGCCATAAAGTTACGCTTAATCTCGCTTAATCGCTGCCGCTGATGGTGCCGCTACATTGCCATGCTTAAAGTGCTGCTGACGCGCCGCTTATCGCGTCGTCATGGAGATGGTGCTGCTGCTGGCGATCAAGGCTGGCTGGCGCTGATGGTATCACATATTGGGCGCTGGAGCGATGCTGGAGAAAGCTGCTGCCATGGGCGCCGATGGAAGCTGCTGCTTATTCGCTTAATCGCTGGCGAAAGCTGCCATATTGGGCGCGATGGTGTTGCCGCTTAATCTCAAGTAATCAAGTACATGATGGAAAGCTGTGGCACTGGTTGCCATGATGGTGCTGGGCTGCTATCGCCATTGTTCGCTGCTGATGGTGCTGCCGCTATCGCCAGCTTGGTTGCGGGAGATGGTTGTTGAGTGTTAGAAAATGCATATTTATAAAGGTGAAAATCGTCATTTTACATTTCAAGTCTTACTTAACAACCCTTATTTTACGATTTAACATTCTGTGATTTAATTACGTGTTTTATTTAATTAAGTAATTTATGTATTTGATGTTATAGAAGAAGGTCATTTCACAACAAAGAGAGACTGTGACGCAAAACTACATCACTTTTTAACTCGTGGACTATTTAAACCTTGGTGAGTGACATAAAGGAAAATGACACTATTCATATGTACTCAGGTACTATTCACGACGGATATCAAGGATCGTTTCACGCAGACCTGGCTTCATAGACGGACCGATGATGTGGCATTTACTGATGAGGTGTCACGATCCAGTTGGGCTAAAATTCTTATGTACAGATGATGGTGACGTGGCAAGTGATATCGGACTTAAAATTCACGCACGGGTATGTATCACAGGATTATTTTCAACCAAACCGCATTGTTCATCCGGGTCAAAACCAAGTGGCGCATCGCTCAAAGTCGGGTCAAACCATATCGTTTGCTCATCCGCTGGTCAAACCGCCAAAGGACTGTTGATCGATGACGTATGCAACTCTCGAATATTCAAATCGTTTTTAACTCCGCCATGATTTACTCCACGTATCTATAAAAGTGCCTTCCCCCTAATTTGATATCTCTGTATCCATTTTTGGGATCAATTTTCTGTAATTCATTCTCCATCTTGTATTTTCTTTGTATATTTTAATAAATTCCCATTTTCGTCTTGGTCTTCACCATGAGAAGCTAATTTCTTTCAAGTTTCAATACAAGCTCAACATGTGCTTTATTGCCTTGCAGTTTATTTTCTTCCTCTAGTTTTTTAGGATGATTTGACTTATCACGCAATAATATCGATCTGTTCAGATACCGCCTTGGTTACACCCCATCTAGTGCATAAGGTTATTATTATTTGGCACGATAAGCCCAGCAAAGTTCAATTGACCATATTGGATAGAGGCGCCGGTTCATGAGGCATTTCATGACGACTGGTATTAACACGGATTATTTAGCCCATGATGCATGTTGACACGGGATCCGATACCTAAGCACGCCAATTCTAATCGATTTTTCACAATTTATTCTCGCCATTTCAATTCCAAATTTAAGGATAATTTAAATCATCACCACAATTCCAACCACCTATTTACAGAATTAATTCCATATATAATTAAAAATCCACCTCCTCGTGATCGGTTACACTTGCCACTACTGACCCATACTACAATAGTATTCATGCTTTTTGCGAAGTTCATTAAAAATTTGCACAACAAGTTTTTGCGCCATGCCGGGAGTAGGTAATTTTAATTCATGTAATTAATTTTTTTTGTGAATAATTCCATTTAATTGTTTTCTTTGTATTTTTTATTATTTAAAAAAAAAGAAAAAAAGTAATCTAAAATTAGTAAGCGTTAGTATTTTTTCTTTTTCTCTTCTTAAAATTTTGTAATTTAATTTTCAATTTATTTTTTCTTTCTTGTAATTTTTTGTTTATTTTATTTTGAATTTCATTTCACGATTTGTTTTGTGTATTTTTATGTAGCGCTGTAATAAACAGTAATGCTGCTAAGATCGTAATTCTCCCCTCTTCTTATTTTTTATTTATGTTTTGTTCTATCTTTATTTTTCTTGTTTTGTTTGTATCATTTTATTTTTATTTCATTTTAAGATGCATTATCAGAAAATAATATTACTCTAATCTCGAACCTATAGAATTTTGAATTGAAAAAAACACTTCGCACACACAAAAGCACATTAATAAATTTGAATGATTTATAAGTACCACAGGAGAGGCCATTTATGACTACTGGGCCCTCATTTTTAAATGCTAAGTTTGGAAGCACATCATGCATAAGATACCCAAATGTAGTCGCTTTAGAGTTTTCAATTAAAACCTAGTGCGCTAAATTGTTTCTAATATCTCTACGGCTTAGAAAATGAGACTCATATAATCATCTCAATGATTTTCATGCTATATGTCAAAACTTTTAAATACGGGGAAAATTTTCGACGTATTTGATGATGTTAAACTTAGATTATTCCCATTTTCTTTAAAGGATAGAGCTCTGCCCATGGTTAAATACTTATTCTCGCTAATAGATTTCATCATGGAAACAAATGGTAACTAAATTTTTCAACATAAATATCTCAGCAGTGCATAAAACCAATGTATTCGGGTAGGGAAATCCTCTTGAGTTTACCCAGAGAAGACGCAGCGCTAATTTTCAAAACTGGGAGCGATTCTAATGGCTACTCTTTAGCGTCCACATCATGGTACGAAAAATGGCACCAATGCCAATACTTTTTTGAGGGATTATTACATTGAATGTGCAAGAATGGCTAATGGCAATGTGAGGAGAGCTAATGTCAAAAGTGCAGTAGATTCGGGAATTCTTTCCAGCTTAATGATGTCAAGCTTGGATAATTCTAAACAACTGAGTCGACCACCAGAATACTAAAAGAATTAAAGGAGTGAGTAATGGTGTTCACTATCAAGCAGTCAAGTTCAGAAATTCAATCCAATCAAAGCGATAATCAAGGTCTGTCTTTCTACAAATAGCATCATTATCGCTAAATCAACAGAGCCATATGACCATGACTCATACTCGCATCAAGCCAATGCCGTAGGTAATGAAACCATCGAATTATAACCCATACTCCATCACACGATAACCCCTCGATGGAGAGACGACCCACCTTTTTCACGGTCTCGCTGAAGATTTAACAGAATGGACCAAATAGCTCCAGCCTCCACAAATTCCCTCAAGTTCCTCAAGCTCTCAAATTTCCACCATTTATTCATATCAATCGTAACCAGTAACTACTCTCAACCTAGACCATGGAGGATTCATTCCATCTCAAGAATTCTTACCACTGCACGATCAAGTGAGCAATGAACCGGGCACTAAGACATTCATTGATGGACTATTTAAATGAATTGAGATCTCGTCTTCCAAGCCAACTGCTTCCAATCAGCCAAGCCTCGAGAAGATGGTGGGACAACTTGCTTCTTCGGGCTCTGCACCTTTGGCAATGACCTATGAGAAAGGTAAATTTCAAGTCAACCAAAGGCTTCAACCTCTAAGGAGTACATGTAAGTACCGCTCACCACAAGAAGATTGGGAGGTTAAAGTAGCCATGACTCAAGGAAAAGCGAAAAAGAAGTCGACAAATAAAGTGGAGATGTCGGTGGACTCAAAGAAATCAAATTGTACCGTGACGAATGTCAAGACTCACCACCGAGGAAAGAAGAAACCAACCCACGAATATGTCCTAAAGCTCCATTTCCTCAGAGAGGTTAAGTTGGGCCGAAAGGAAAAAAAGTGGAAACTTACATGTGAGATTCTCGAAATCTTCAAAACAAGTAGTTGTTAACATCCCTTCGCTTGATGCTATAAAACAAATTCCATCTTATGCCAAGTTTAAAGACCTTGTACTCAAAAAAAAAAAGAGAAACATGCACAAAGAAGGCATTTTTAATGTAAAACGCATTCATACTCCAACATAAAATTCCTTTAAATGAAAGACCTGTGCTCCCCACTATCTCACATGTAGTATAGTGGAACCACACAATCGAGAATGCTTTGCGGATTTGTGAGCAGTAAATTGCTGTTTTACTCAGATATTAAACTTGACCTGGAGAATTACACCTAACTCCAAAGGCAGGACATACTATTGATCGTCCACAAAATACCTCCCTGGTATCAGGACGTGCTTATCCGTAGATGTTTTATTTTCCTCGTGATTTCTTACTGAATTGACACTCAACCAATACAGGATTCAAGGAAGCACATCCCCATTATTCTAGGCCGACCTTTCTTGGCAACTGCAGATGCTCATATTCAATGTAGGACCGGAAATATGCAATTGTCCTTCGGCAACATGACTATGAAGCTAAATATTTTCAACATTGCCAAACAACTCACAGTATGATGGAATTGTTGATGTGGATTTAATCAAGCATTTGATGATACTTTTATTTCAAACCTAGATGATCCTTTTAAGGCAAAACATGTTTAACTCACTTTGGTTTGATTTTGATATCACAGACGGCTGATTTGGTGTCAACGCCCGCTTGACTCAACACCATCCATGGACACTAATAAATGGAAGTCAAGAGTTGAACAACTAGCACCATCGTGAGAAGGTTAAACTCATCCCATCATCGTAATCACCACCAAACTCGAAGCTTAAACCATTACCCAACACATTGAATATGCATTTTAGAAGAAAGCACTCTACCCAGAATCATCTCATCATCCCTTAAACGATTTAACAAAAAGGTAAGCCATTGTTGGATGTTTTAAAAGAGACAAAAGTGAGCATTGTGATGGACCATAGCGTACATAAAAGGTATAAACCCAAGAGATCCATGCATTACATTCACCTTGATGAAAATGCTAACCCATTACTAGTGGAAATGCAACGCCTAAATCCTAATACGAAAGAAGCTGGTTAACCTAAGCCTTTATTAGACGCAGTGTATCATTTACCCAATTTCGAGTTCATGGGTCGCAAAGTGTTGTCCCCAAAAGTCGGTGTGAGTCACGTGAGTTACTAATGCCGATAATGAATCGATACCAACCAGAGTAATACAGGTGATGATGCGTTTGCATCGATTATAGAAAGTTGAATTTCACACGTAAAGCACCATTTTCCTTTACCATTTATTGATCAAATGCTTGATAGACAGTTAGCAATTTAGCACGAATTTTATTGCTTTCAGGGATGGCTACTCAGATATAATCGATTCCATAGCACCAAAAAGATCGGGAGAAAACTACTTTCACTTGCCCTTTTTCGCACTTTTCAGATAGGTGAGACGCCATTTGATTATGTAATGACCGCTACATTCCAACGATGCATGTTGAGTATTTTTCTGATATGGTTGAACGATTCCTTGAAGTTTTTTACGGATGACTTTTCTGTTTAAGGCGATTCATTTGATCAATGTTTACATCTAACACTAGTTACGCAGAGATGTATCGGTAAGAACTTGGTCTTAAATTGGGAGAAATGCCATTTTATGGTAAAACAAGGTATTGTTCTCTCACATCATTTCGAGCAAAGGTATTGAGGGTTGACAAAGGTGGATCTCATTTCTAATCTTCCTCCACCTAAAACAAATGAGAAGTAGATCTTTCCTCGGCATTTTGCTTCTATAGACGCTTCATTAAAGATTTTAGCAAAGTTTCTAGACCCTTATGCAATTTACTTGCTAAGGATGTACCTTTATCTTTTAATGATTCATGTCTCATGGCATTTGAAAAATTAAAGTTGTTGACATCATCACCCATCATTCAGCCCCAAACCTGAAAGCTTTTACCATTCGAGCTTACAAAATGCATCCATGCAAGAGGAGCGCTTTTAGGACAAAGAGTTGATCGAATTCCTCATGTTATTTACTATGCTAGTATGACATTGAATGATGCATGCAAATTGAACTATTCAACTATTGAAAAGAAATGCTAAAGAGTTTGCATTGGAAAAATTTCGATCTTATCTCATCGGTTGTAAAATAATTATATTCATGATCACGCTTTTAAATATCTTCTCACATGCAAAAGCTGACTAATTCGTGGGTGTTACTTTTGCGGTGAATTTGACTTGGAATTCAAAGATAAGAAAGGGATGTAAAATGTGGGCGCACTAATTCTCTCGCCTCATTTTGACACAATTACAGCCCATTACCATTAAAAACGAGTCATTCCTATGAACAATTGATGAACGTGGAAGTATTACTCGTATGCCGATATAGTTAATTATCTTGTTACGTAAACTTCCGCAGCATTGACCAAGCAAGACAAGGCTAAATTCTTTCGCGTAAATAAAGAATTTCTTCGACGACCTGTGATTCGCTCAAGTATAAGGCGCATCAAATTGTTAGACGATGTGTCCCGTAAAATGAAATTCGTAATATTCTTTCATTCTCGCCATGAACAAGCTTTTGTGGAGGCCATTTCGCTAAGAAAACGGCAACTAAAGTTTTACAATGGTTTTTATTGGCCAACTATATTTCGAGACGCTACACTTTCTCGTTTTCACGCGATGGTGTCAACGAATTAATTAAGGAACATGATGCCACTAAATCCAATTTTAGTGGTTGAGATTTTTGACGAGGGGTATCGACTTTTACGGGACCTTCCCTTCTTTGGCAATCAATACATATTATTTGACTACGATCGAAAACGGCAGGTAAGAATTCCATGTAGGACCAATGATCACAAAGTGGTGATAGGATTTTCGAAAAGCAATATCGTTTCACGCTTGATTCCTCGAGCGATAATCGACGGTGGTGCCCACTTTTGTAACAAAGCATTCAAAGCTCTTTTGACAAAGTATTCAATCACACACAAAGTGGCATACCCAGATCATCCGCAAACCAAGCTGAGATCTCCAATCGAGAAATCAAGCATATTAGAAAAACGGTGAGGCTGCATGTAAAAGATTTCATTAAGATTCTGACGATGCATTACGGGGCATATAGAACGGCTTTCAAGACCCCGATTGATGTCACCCACAAAGCTAGTGTATGGAAAAGCTTGCCACCTACCCGCGAACTCGAGCATCGCGTATATCAATATCAAGAAATTCAACTTTTGACATGCAAAGAAATTTCGAAGAAGATTACAACCGCAGTAATCTTGAAGAAATTCGCAATGATGCATACGAAAATGCCGAATTTACAAGCAACGAATGAAAGTCTTTCATGACAAGCACATTACGAGAAAATCTTTTCACCTGTGTCGAAAAGTGCTTTTATTCAATTCTCGCTTGCACCTATTCCCAGGTAAGTTACGCTCTCGTTGGTCTGGTCCATTTATTGTTCATACTGTTTTTCCACATGGGGCAATTAAAATTAAAGACCCAAAGAACGGTGTCAATGCTTAAAGTTAATGGTCAAAGATTAAAGCCATATCTAGATACCAACCATACTGGTAAGACAATCAAATAAATTTGAGGACCCACCGATTAATCGATTTTTTTTCTCTTCGCCGATTTGTTTTTTTTTTCTTTCTTTTTATTTGTTAATTGAAATTATTTTTGCATAAGTGTGTTTTTTTTTCCATTAAGTTTTTTTTCATCATTGGTAATCATGAGTACCTTATACTTAGACCATTCCTCCCTTTAACATTCTTAAACCACTTCAACGTCAAAACTCATCTCATAAGGCAGATTCAATTTTGTAAACACATCGATTTGGCTCTACAACCACCAGAAAGTTAGAGCCCATGCTGAGGTTTAGAAGCCAACCCGTAGATATCGAGAGTAAGTGTTTATGACATCCACTGGAGCTTGAGGTAAATTCAATAGAGGATTTATTTTAATTTTCAGGTGTTTTAATTTGTTTTTCTCGTTTAGCGGTGCTTTAGTTTTACTCCCGTGAAGTGGCTGGATAACGTATTCGTGACAATCAAGTCGGTTACTTCAGTTTCCCATAATAACTGATATTCTGAGGCGAAAGTATGGATAGAAACGAGATTCTAGGAAAGCTTCACAAGCGATTCCCTTCACTCCCTCAAAATGCCCTCCTTACGATCTATAAAGCCCGATCTGAACGCATGCGATTACTCATGAGGAATAACATACCTGCAGACATCCGTTGGTTAATCGAGGCTAAAGTACGATTGGTGTGAGTTACCTCCTAAATTTATCATACATGCCTGGTTGGGTAAAGGAAATTACGCAAGAAAAACGATTTAGCTCAAGAATTTCGCTTTTTCATAAGTGTGCCGTAACGAATATGATAAACCCATGTTCTTTAGAATGATGTCCGATAATGTGGAAGATAAGATTCAATTCATTGTGGATGGCTTGAATAAAGAGTGATGATATCCTTTGTCTCTTGAAACGCATCCCAGCGGATATGTGCAAGGAGCGATTCTCCGCTTACGGCCATTATTCCAAAAAAGAGCATGCACGATATAGTCTCGAATCACCATAAACGCCCTTCGCTTGCCGCTTTATAAGAAAACCGGATAGAAGCTCATCCTACCCATCTATGAGGCGTCAAGCCGCTTCGGACGAAACCGTAGGGGAAAGATGCCACAACAACTACGTAAATATCCTTTTACTTTACCGTCATATTTTATTTCATTTCACCGTTGTTTTATTGTTCGCATTATTGTCTTTACATAATTTTGTTATCGCTACTTTTTCCTTTTACTGCTTTTTTGACTCATGAGCCAATGGTTTTTACGCTGCTATTTGACAATCGACATGTTACCTCATACACAACCGGATCCACTACCAAGATTCTTAAATGTGATTTCTTTGTCAAGCACTCACAAATTGTTTTCGAGAAGTATCACAATGGCGTACTCCTACTGTATAGACAATTAAGAACATTTGGTGCTTTCTCTCGGATTTACCTATGGGCAAACATAAAGAGTTCGCTGAGGCAGCCATGATCTTGGTCGGATAAAGCAAATGAGAAAATTACATTTGGTGTATGCGAGGAGGTAACCGAGGGTTATCAAAAATGGTCTCGTAAGCGCTTTTATCGAGGAAGTCAAGTGTTGTGCATCATCCCAAGAGTCCTAAACCATCGGCAGCTGGTCTGACTCATCAACCTGGAGAAGAGTTACGCCCTGTATGCAAGAAAGAATAACTGAAATGCTTAATCATGCCGATGCTTTTATTTTCCTTCCAGAGATCTTTACAACACCAGGCACTTATGACACTAAAGATTCTGGGCCCATCTACACATTCACCAAACCCACGGTTGTTAAATGTCAATAACTTTACGATGGCTTTATCGCATTTCTTAACCATGCAATAAAAAACTATTTCATTCCTTCTAATGAAAAACTTTTATTTGTGCTCATTAATCGCTAATGAGCTACTTGATATGTTACAAGCTTATAAACCGGAGCTGCACCCGACCTTTGTGTTGGAGCCACTAAATAACGATGGCAAAGAGTCAGTAGAAGTACAAATTAGATTTAACCTCCTCAGAATATTTTCTTCTGGTTGCACCACCCTGTGATGCTCTTCTAAACTCCATCGCTTTCATTTCAAACATCGAGGACAATGTTTCGCTCGTCGGGAGGAATAATGACAATCGTGGGAATTTTTGCTTTTACTAATTTTTGTTGTAAACTAACTGCATAACTTTTTGTGTCAAGATGGCTGGAATACGAGTAAATTACTCTAAACGCATCTTCATCATTTAAAAAAAAATTAAAAAAAAATAAAAAAAAAAAAAAAAATTCGACATTTTCTTTTTCTTTATTATGTGTTTATGCTTATTTTTCTTCTTTTAATTTCTCCTCTATAAATATACATTTTCCAACTTTCGAGTCAAGATGACCGAATATGGAGTGTAGTTCTCTGTAAACGATCTTCTTTAAAAAAAAATCATTTTCGCTTTTCATCATTTTACGGTAACTTTTTTAATTAGGGCTTATGCATCATTTTCACATTTCTATGCATATTTTCCTTTCATACTTAGAATAGGTCAGGGGTAGAATGTTGTTGAAAATAAAAATAAAAAATTGCAGCGATTTGTTTTAACATCGATGACATGATTAATTTCAAATTTTAAGATTCAGATTATCTTTGGCCTTGCGTTACATTATGTTTACATTTCATGTTGATGCCGGAGACAAATACGAGTTGCTCAAGGAAATTAATGTCATAAATAAGTGCCAAGTGAGTTGTCGAGCCTATCATTTTCTTTAGAGTAACCCTTTTGCCCATTCTCTATACAAATTTTAGCTTTATTATTTTATACATATCTCTAGATTTCTTTTTAAGTTAACCCTTTAAAAAAAATGGTAAAATTAAAAAAAGAAAAATGTATGCTACATCGTTTCCCATCTAACTAAGTAGAGCTATGATAATTATTTAGAGTAAAAGACGATGGAAAGGCCATCTTTTGATCCGTTTGAGCCTTTCTAGCCATCCTTTATTAAATATCCATAATTACCCTTTGAGCCTTTTAAAAAAAAAAAAAAGAACAAAACCTTTTCTTTTGTCAACTTATCATCTCGACTCCAATTCGACCTGGAGATACCCAACGTCTTTTAAGTTCCATCACCTATTTACGTTTGAGAAAATGTAAATAATTACGTTGTTCAATAGTTACGCCAAATAAAAAAAAAAAAACAAAACAAAAGTCATGTTGTTTCAAAAGAATAAAATAACAATAATAGGTGAAATCCACCTCAACTTCCAAAAAAAAAAAAAATTTGCATTTTCTCAAACATATACTTTGTTTTCCTTATTTTCGATTGTTAGCCATATCCCTAAATTTTCACGCACGTCCCTAATAAAAGTCCTTCTTGATTTTAGGAACTATACTAAGTAGGTTTATTATAAAAAAGATGTAGTGATGCATAATAAAAAAAAAAAAAAAGATAAATAAAGGTCGACTAACATTTTATTCGACTTAAGATCGATTATTTCTAAGTCGAGGCATATTTATTTCATCTTGGTGAGAGACGCGATATCATTTCTTTATTATTTTCTCTCTCAATTACCATTCATCGAAAGTGATCCATGCTTATCGGGTTTAATTTCTTTCAGAGAAGTGTCACCACTTCCAAAGGAGATTTTGGATACGTCATTCTTGGAAAGTAGACATAACAAAGTCTTCACCGATTCACGGGATGGTTAATACGGTGTGATATTTCTTTAGACCAGATAATGCTTATACTTTTATTCGATTGCTATCATTAATCTGATTGAATAAATATGAAAGTGTTTCAAAAAAAAAAGAAAATCATTTTGAATTTGAATTTTGTTTTCGCTTATTTGCTAGTGGACTAGCAATAAGTTTCGTTGGGGGTGTCGAGTGTTAGAAAACGTGCATATTTATAAAGGAGAAAATCGCTATTTTACATTTCAAGTCTTACTAACAACCCTTACTTTATGATTTAACATTCTTGCGATTTAATTACGTGTTTTATTTTAATTAAGTAATTTATGTATTTTAGGGCATTATAGTCATTTCACAAGGAGAGATCGACGGCAAAACCTGACATCACTTTTGAACTCGTGACGCAAAACCTTAGGAGGAGCATAAAAGTAAAAAAATGACACTATTCACACGTGATTATTCACGATATGGCGGCATCAGATAATGCCATCGTCACGGTAACGCTCACATAGATTTTAATCGGACCGATGTGGCATTGATCGAATAGGTCACGATCCCGTTGGGCTAAAATTTTGCGAATCGTGACGTGATAGATATCGCGATCTAAAATTCGCAGACGCATGTGACATCACATGTGATTATTTTCAACCAAACCGCATCGTTCATCCGGTCAAACCGCTACATCGCTTCAAAGTCGGGTCAAACCGTGTTATCGTTTCATCCGCTGGTCAAACCGTGGACTGGATCATGACGTATGCGCAATCCTCGAAGGCCTCAAACTGTTTTTAATCCGACGGCTATGATTTACTCCATGTATTATAAAAAGGGGCCTCTCCCTAATTTGATATCTCCTCAATCCATTTTTTGGATCCATTTTCCAATTCATTCTCCATCTTGTATTTTCTTTATATTTTAATAAATTCCCATTTTGTCCTAGTTCAATTATGAGTAGCTAATTTCCTTTCAAGCCGTCACGCCAAGCTCAACATGTGTCATTTTATTTAAAATTTATTTTCTTTTCCTCTAGTTTTTGTAGGATGATTTGACTTATCGCTCGACAAATAATCGATCTTTGTTCAGATACCGCCTTGGTTACACCCCTCTAGTATAAGGTTATTATTATTTGGCACGATAAGCTTAGACCATATTGATTAGAGCGGTTCATGAGGTGCTGATTTCCCCATTTAATTGGTATTAATACGATTATTTAGCCCATGATGTACGTTGATACGGATCCCGATACCAAGTACGCTAATTTAATCGATATTCTCTACAAATTATTCTCGTCATTTCAAATCAAATTTAAGGATAATTTAAATCACATCCAAAACAATACCAAACACCCATTTACGTAATTAATTCCATATAATTAAAATCCACCTCCTCGTGGGATCGACACTGTCACCATTGATCTACACTACAATAGATTCGGCGCTTATGAGTTCATTAAAATTTGCAATAACACGGTGCCGCCACATGATCGCTACTGGTCGCTGATGGTGCACAGGACGGAGTTGCCACCGGCGCTACCGGTGCCATGATTATTGCCACAATAAGGCGCTACCGGTCGCTGGGCTCACGGGCATTTCTGCACGGGAGGTTAGTCACATGGAAATGGCCCTCGCTAATCCTCGTGTCCGATGCGCTTAAAATACCTCTTTGCCAATTCAATTTTTTTTCTTTCTTGAAAAAATTCTTCATATTTTTCTTGACCATGATGCAAAAAATCAGACCAAAATTCAATATATTTTTTTTTTTTGGTGGGGGTCACCATTGGGGTGTCTATCATGCTAGTCAAAAATTGTTCTAAGACCTCTTGTGGGGTGGGATGAGAGTGCCTAGGTCGGTGGTGGTGCCCCGCTTTCATATGGCCTTGTCAGCCTTTGGTGCTTCGGTTTGGGATGTCCGTCGCAATGTCGCCACGAGCTCGCCCGGTATTCCGGCATATTCGCGACATTTGTTTTTGGCGGAAAAATAAATGTGCTGCTTTTCAAGGTCTCGACGGTGCCGGGCTTAGCCTTTGCTTGGTGTCCAGACCCGACGGCAAATGCTTCGCATGCGGACGCTTCGGCAAGGTCAGAGCTAAGTGAACGGCAGTGGCGGTGAGTGGTGATCGAGGGCGCCAACAGTTCGGCTCATCACCGAACTGCTCAAGGCCATCCGCTTCGCCTCAAGCGCATTGCTTGAGGGTTCGTCGATCCTCGCTGCTTACCAACAAAACGGAATTGTCGGTTTCGTTTTCCCCGCCAGGTTCTTCCGGGCGGGGACGCGAGATAGCTCCTCGGGCGTGCTCGCGCTGCGCTACGCTTTGGCCCACGGGTTCTCGCCTGTTCTTTGGATGCGAATGTCAGGTATGGACGTTTGGCCGACGTCTGCTTACACGATCGCCTTCGACGCTGAACGCATCCGCCAGACCCGGTTGGTCGACGACCAGTTCTTAACGGGCCACGGAGGGACGGGTCATGCGCGCCGGAAGGAATGCTACCGTTGATCCCGCCAAGAGTCATATGCTTGTCTCAAAGATTAAGCCATGCATGTGTAAGTATGAACTAATTGCATCGTGAAACCGCTAATGGCTCTATTAAATCGCCATAGTTTGTTTGACGGTATTTGCTACCTAAACCGTAGTAATTCCAGAGCTAATGCGGCACCAAACCCCACTTTTGGAAGGGATGCATTTATTAGATAAAGGTCGACGCTGGCTCGCCTCTGTTCGATGATTCATGATAACTCGACGGATCGCAAGGCCACCGACGATCATTCAAATTTCGCCTTATCAACTTTCGGGTAGGATGAGGTCACCAATGCGGTGACGCGAGAATTAGGTTCGATTCTATAGGAGCCCCAGAAACGGCTACCACATCCAAGGCAAGAAAAGCGCGAAATTACCCAACTCGACACGGAGGTAGAGATAATAAATAACAATACCGGGTTTCCCCATGAGTCCGGTAATCGAATGAGTACAATCTAAATCCTTTAACGGATCCATCGAGGGCAAGTGTCCGGTGCTGCACAAGTAATTCCAAATAGCGATATTTAAGTTACAGTTGCGCTAAAAAGTCAGAGTCGACCTTATCGGGTCGTCGGCTGGTCACCCCATTGCCCGCCCTTCGCCGATGCGCCTCGGCCTTTTAATCGGGTCAAGTCACACCTACAATAAGCATTTAAGAAATTAGAGTGTTTCAAAGCAAGCCTTTACGCTCAGATACATTAATGGGATAACATCATAGATTTCGTCCTATTCTCGCTATTTCGGATCGGAGTAATGACATGCGACGGGTATTCAGATTATAGTCGTAGAAATTTTCGATTTATGAAAGATTTAACAATCGCAAAAGCATTTGCCAAGGATGTTTTTCATTAATCAAGAACGAAAGTCGGGGCTCAAGACGATCGACACCGTCTAGTCTCAACTATAAACGATGTCGACAGGATCGCTGGATGTCTTTTAGACTCAATAACCTTATGAGAAATCAAAGTCTTTGGTTCCGGGAGTATGCGCAAGGTTGAAACTAAAGACGAATTGACAAGGCACCACAGGAGGGAGTCATGCTTAATTTGACTTAACACGGAAACTTACCGTGTCCGCATATAAGTGATTGACAGATCGAGAGCTCTTTTCTTGATTCTGGGCTGTGTATGGCCGTTTAGTCATGGTGGAGCGATTTGTCCGGTTAATTTAATCTAACGAGACCTCACCGCTAACTAGCTATGCGGGAGGTATCCTCCGCGCCGCCTTCTTAGGGACTATGGCCGCCAGCCAAGGAAGTTTAAGGCAATACCGCGATGCCCTTAGATGTTCGTCGCACGCGCGCTACACCATGTATTCAACGAAGTTCATAGCCTGGCCGACAGTTCGTAATCTTTGAAATTTCATCGCGACGGGATAGATCAATGCAATTGCTGGTCTTCAACGAGGAATTCTTGTAGTAAGCTGAAGTCATCACCGCTGACTACGCCCCCGCCTTTGTACACACCGCCTGGCCGCCCTACCATTGAACGGTCCGGAAGTGTTCGGATCGCTGCGACGCTGGCGTTCGCTGCTCGCGACGTCAGAAGTCCACCGAACCTTATCATTTGTAGGAAGGGAGAAGTCGAATAAGGTTTCAGAGTGAACTCGCTAAGGATCATTGTCGTAAACCGCCAGCAGAACGACCCGCCAACCGCCGATATCACCGGCGGCGGGGGGACGCGCCCGCAGCGGGCGCCTTCCGCCTTCCACGCCGCGGGAGAGGGACTCCCGCCCCTACCGGCGAACAACGAATCCCCTACAAGGATCGCGCCAAGGAAATTAACGAGAGCACGCCTCGCTGCCCGAGACGGCGCCGCGGGCGCGGGCGATTCTTTCACATGTATCCAAAACGACTTCGCAACGGATATCTCGCTCGATCGACGAAGAACGAAAGTAAATGCGATACTGGTGTGAATTGCAATCCCGCGAACCATCGAAGTCTTTTGAACGCAGCGCCTTCTGCCATTAGGGCCGAGGGCACGCTTCACCGGGTGTCACGATCGCTGCCCCACCCCACCCCCCAAACCAAGGCAGGGCCCCGGGCGCGGGCGGAGATTGGCCTCTGCGGCGCCGACCGCCGCGGGTCAGCCCAAATGAGTCCTCGGCGATCAAGCCGCGCGGTAGAACAAAGCTCGAGCCCCGCCTCTGCCTCCAAGTGTGACTCTCACAAGAAGCAAGCTGCCGCCGTGATTATGACCTGTGTCAAAGTGATTACCTACTGAAGTTTAAGCATATCAATAAGCGAGGAAAGAAACTTACCAGATTCCCTTAGTAACGGCGAGCGAACCGGAAGAGCTCAAATTTTGAAAATCGGGCGCCTGCCCTCAATTAGAAGGGGTCTGGAGAAGGCCTCAACAAGGATCCGCCTCAAGTCCCCCGGAAAGGGCGCCGGAGAGGGTGAGAGCCCCGCGCTCCGGACCTCGCCGCACCACGAGGCGCCGCTCATGCGAGTCGTTGCTTTGGGAACGCAGCCCAAATCGGGCGGTAAATTCCGCCCATAAATACGGGCGAGACCGATAGCAAACAAGTACCGCGAGGAAAGATGAAAAGGACTTTGAGAGTCAAAGAGTGCTTGAAATTTCGGAGGGAAGCGGATTGGGCCAAGCTGATGCGCCTTTGGCCGATGCGGAACGGCGAGAGCCGGTCCGCCGACGGGTTTCGGGCGCTGGACCATGCGGATTGGCGGCGGCGCTCCAAGCCCGCTCGAGCAAGCTGGAGACGCTGCCGCCGCGATCGGGGTGGCCACAAGGCCCGGGCGTAGCCACAGACCAAGGCTTCCCAAGACGGCCATGGGTTTCATTCGCCCGCTTTGAAACACGGACCAAGCGAGTCCGACATGTGTATGAAGTCCAACGGCCAAGAAACCCGTAGCGCTAAGGAAGCTGATTGGCGGATTCCTCGCGGTGCACCGCCGACCGACCTTGATCTTCTCGGTATGGTTCGAAAGCGAGCACACTGCGGACCCGAAAAGACGGTGAACTACGCCCGAAGGGCGGCCGAGGAAAACTTCGGTGGAGGCCCGCAGCCGATACGACGGCAAATCGCTCGTCTGACGGGTATAGGGCTAAAGACTAATCGAACCGCCTAGTACCGTTCCTCCGGTTTCTCAGATACCGGAGCTCCTAAACGAAGTTCTATCGGGTAAAGCCACGATTAGAGGCATCGGGCGCAACGCCTCGACACCTAATTTCTCAAACTTTAAATAGTAGGACGGCCAAGCCGGTTGTCTCGCTGATGCCGCTGCCACGGAATCGAAAGTGCCCAAGGGGCCATTTTTAAGCGAATCGGCGATGCGGGATGAACCGAAGTCGTTATTGCGCTCAATCGCGCTAACTCAGAACCCACAGGGTGCGTTGGTCGATTAAGACACAGGACGGTCATGGAAGTCGTAACCGCTAAGGAGTGTGTAACAACTCACCGCCAATCAACTAGCCAAATGGATGGCGCTTTTGCCGCCGACTCCATATACCCGCCGGCGGGCAAGTGCGCCCCGAGTGGTGAGGGCGCATGGTCGCCGAAAACCCGGGCGCGAGTGAGCGATGCGCCGTCAGCAGATCTTGCGGTAGTAGCAAATATTCAAATGAGAACTTTGCTGGTCAAGAGGGAAAGGTTCCATGTGAACGGCACTTCACACGGGTTAGTCGATCCCAAGAGACGGGAAGCTCCGACAAAGCGCTTACTCTGCCAGCGAGCTCAAAGGAATCGGGTTAAAATTCCTCAACCGACGCCACGGCCGACGGCAACGTTAGGAGTCCTGAGACGCCGGGGGCCTCGGAAGAGTTATCTTTTCTGCTTAACTACCGCCCACTTTCGAAACGGCCACCGGAGGTAGGTCCAATAAGAGCACCGCACGCCGCGCTGTGTCCGTGCGCCCGGCGTCCTTGAAAATCTGGAGGAACGAGTGCCGCCTCGTCCGGCCAGATTTCATAACCGTGACGTCTGGCGTGAACCGTCGATGGAACAATGTAGGTGCGGAAGTCGGCAAAACGGATCCAGAATTTCTCGAAAAGGATTGGCTCGGGGGCACCTGGTCCTGGGCCCCCTAACCCGCTTGGCCGTCGGCGACGCCGAGCCGCCATCCGCGAGCGGTCGCCGCGGCCGCCGGGGGACGGACGAACGGTCTTTCGGCCTTCCCAAGGCCGAATGACTCGTAACTCACGGGCAAGGGGAACTGAATCGCTTAATTAAAACAAAGCATTACATGGTCCTCGCGATGCTCACGCAACGTGATTTCTCGCCTGCTCAATAATGTCAAAGGAAGAATTCAACCAAGCGCTGTAAACGTAAGGAGTAATCTATGACTTCTTATGTAGCAAATGCCTCGTCATCTAATTAAGGACGCCGCATGAATGGATTAACGAGATTCCCACCGTCTCCCGCTCACCAAGCATGATCCAAATTGGGACCAGTGGGGACTTAAGTCCCCACTGAAAAAAAAAAATCCTTTATTAACTAATTTAATTTATCAAAAATTTCTAATAAATTTTTTCCTAAGCCCCCACTAATTTATATTCAAACCCCTAACACATAAACATAATTACATACTTTAAGTTTTTAAAACAAATAAAAAGATATGGGCTTTACAAACTAAAATTAAGCCCACAAATATTAATATTAATCAAATTTTTAAATAACCCACAAACCCATTAATAATATTTTATTATTCTTTACCTTTCTCCAATTCCACGCTCTGCACTAATACGCAAATCTGGAATCCCTAAATAATCTTCTTGTTTCGCATCTCCAAAAGCAAAGTGGAAAGTGATTTCTCCTCCAAATTTCAAACAACCCTCGCTTTTCATTCAATAAAATTAAGGTACAAATTAATATTTTATTTGCTTTTATTTTATTGTTTATAAATCATATATAATTATTTGTTGAATTGATGTAGTTGTTTTTCTTCCCATTAGTTAGTGTATCATCGGCTATTTGGTGTATTTGAAAATATAATGTGAATTATGTGATTGAGTGTATTCCATAAAAAGAACACATATTATTAATTAAGAAAATAATAATTGCAATTAAGCATTTGCTTGTTTAGCTTTTAATGTCTTGTAATGTTTGTTAATTAATTTATAGCATTAATATAATTATATAATAGGGAATATGCTAAAAGTGCTACTAGCCTAAGTAAACTACTCAATATTCATAATCTTTTATTTATATTTTGAAATAGGTATGGAAAGGTTTTACAAAAGAAAGTACCACAATTTTTAGAAAAAATGATGATGCTTCAAAACAAAAAGACAAGAGTGGTTCAAAGAGAGATGATGATTGTGGTAAAAACAAAAAGAATGATGATGTTGAACTATGAGAGAAAATGATGCGAGGTGAATTTATTGAATCTTCCTATGGATCCCGGATTACTTACATCCAATTTCTTACTACAATGTAAATATTCAAGATCAAGTTCAAGACAATATTTGCAAAATGGCCCTTGTCAACCAAAACTCACAATTTTCCTCTTAGGCATTTTTCGAAACAATCTCGAGATTCAATTCAAGTTGGTTTGATAAATATGGAAATTGGTTAGAGTATAGCATTGCAAAGGATGTGATTTTGTCTTTGTTGTTATCTTTCGCTTTAAATTGAGAACAAGTGGTGAATCTTTACTAAACATGGGTTTACAAATTGAAAAACCAGAAAGATTGAGAGTTCATGTTGGTTGCTCTAATAGTGTCCACAATGATGCTTGGCGTTCTTGTCAAGATTTAATGAAGCAAGAGCAACATATTCAGACAATGTATTCTAGACATTCTAATCAAACTAGAAGTGAATATAGAGCTCGCTTACAAGCATCAATTGATTGTGTCAGATTTCTTTTACGACAAGGACTTGCATTTCGCGGCCATGATGAATCTGAAGAGTCAAGTAACCGAGGTAACTTTCTAGAACTTCTCAAATTTTTGGCTGATCATAATGAGGATATAAAAGCTGTTACATTAGAAAATGCCCCATCATTTTTGAAAGTGACATGTCCTGACACTCAAAAAGACATTGTTAGTGCTTGTGCAATTGAGACCACTAATGCCATTATAAGAGAGATGGGTGATGCATTTTTTTCTATTTTGGTTGATGAATCTCGCGACGTATCAATAAAAGAGCAAATGGCTATTGTCTTACGATATGTAAACATTAGTGGACAAGTGGTTGAACGTTTTATAGGCATTGAACAAGTTGGTAGTACTACTGCTCAATCACTTAAGGAAGCTATTGATAGACTTTTTTCTAGACATGGGTTGAGTATGTCTAGGGTGCGAGGGCAAGGTTATGATGGAGCAAGTAATATGCAAGGAGAATTTAATGGCCTTAAAACCATAATTTTGAGAGAAAGGTGCTTATTACATTCATTGTTTTGCTCATCAACTTCGCTAGTTTATTGTTGTTGCAAAAATCATATTCAAATTGAATCTTTTTTTGCTATAATTGCCAATGTGGTGAATGTTGTTGGAGCTCTCGCCTAAACGCTAGATGCTCTTAGAGAGAAACATACGAGGAAGTTGTTAAAGCACTTAACTGGAGATCTCTGGGCAAGGCCTAAACCAAGAGACTACTCTAAAACGCTAGGTGATACACGTTGGGGTTCACATTATAATACATTATTGAGCATTATTAACATGTTTTCAGCAAGAATTAGTGTATTGAAATGATTATCGATGATGGACCAAAATCCGGGCAAAGAGGAGAAGCAAAAGAATTTACTAGAGTTGATGTTGTCATTTAATTTTGTTCGCTTTACATTTGACGAGGAATATTTGTGGGCTACGATGAGTTATCACAAGCATTACAAAGGAAAGATCAAGATATTGTGAATGCTATGAACTTGGTTAGGTTATGTAAACTACAACTTCAAACAACGAGACAAAGGATGGAATTCTTTGATTGACGAAGTTACTTTTTTTGTGCGAAGCATGATATCGACGTGCCTAATATGGATGATATGTTTCAGGATGAGGGCGATCACGACGTAAAGCTCAAGAGATCACAAATTTGCATCAAGTATCGTGTTGAATTGTATTACATTTTAGATATGCAACTTCAAGAGCTTAATTTCGCTTTAATGAGACAAACACCGAAGTTGCTTCTTTTCGCTTAGCATGTTTATCTCCAAATGATTTATTTTCAGCTTTCAACAAGCGTGTTTATTACGGCTAGCCCGTATCCAAATGAGTTCTCTACAATTGATATCATGGCACTTGAGATTCAACTTGATACATATATTTTGATATGCATAGTGGTGAGTTTTCAATTAAAGGATATCGTGATCTTGCAAAGCTGATGGTCGTAGACTAAGAGACATAATGTATATCCATTAGTTTACTTGTTAATAACATTGGCATACTGAATTTAATTGCTACACCGCGAGTGTAGAGAGAGCATTTTCAGCCATGAACATTTCGAAGAATCGGTTACTAAACCGAATGAGAGCAATGGATGAATGATAGTTTAGCTTGTTTACATAGTAAAAGACTTATTTAATAATATTGATAATGGTTGTAATGCAACGTTATCAATGTATGAAAACTCGAAAGGACAATTGTAAACATATATCAAGTATGATAAATCTTTCAAATTTATATATTTATTACTTTTTAAATTTTTTATCGTCATGGTAAGCCCTCAAATCAACATGTCGTTCTCCTCGCTGCCTACTATCCAATAAACCACGTACCAAGTGGAACGGGCTTGGCGTAATCGGGAAAGAAGACCGTTGAGCTTGACTCTAGTCCCACTTTGTGAAACGACTTGAGAGGTGTAGTATAAGTGGGAGCTGAAACGCGAAAAGTGAAATACCACTACTTTAACGTTATTTTACTTATTCCGTGAATGGAGGGGCACGCCTTCTTTGATTCCGCCCTTTCACGGGGCCGATTCTAAGGAAGACATTGTCAAAGCGGGAGTTTGGTCAAGCACATCCGTAAAAGATAACGCAGTGTCCTAAGATGAGCTCAACGAGAATGAAATCTCGTGGAACAAAAGCGGTAAAAGCTCGCTTGATTCTCGATTTTCGCGAATACGAACCGTGCGAAAGCGCGGCCTATCGATCCTTTAGACCTTCGAAATTTGAAGCCAGAGGTGCCGGAAAGTTACCACAGGATAACTCGGCTCAGGGCAGCCTAAGCCGCTCATAGCGACGTTGTTTTTGATCCTTCGATGCCCGGCTTTCCTATCACGGGCGTAATTCACCAAGTGTCGGATTGTTCACCCACCAATAGGAACGTGAGCTGGGTTTAGACCGCCGGAGATGGTTTTTTACCTCATCGATGACTGCCGTGAATAGTAATTCAACCTTCAGTACGAGGAACCGCTGATTCGCACAATTGGTCATCGCTTGGTTGAAAAAGCCAGCCGGCTTACCGCGCTGGATTACGATCAACGCTTCTAAGTCGATCCGCCAGAGCGACGCTGCGCCTGCCGCCTGCTTGTCAAAGTAGGGACCTCCGCCCCGTGAGGCACGCAGTCGTAGCTGCCCGCGCGGTCGCGGCCGCCTTTGAATCGTAATTCCCATCGAACAAGTGTAATCTTTGCGTATCATCAAATACGCCGACGGGTATTGTGTGGCGTAGTGGCCTTGCTGCCACGATCCACCGAGATTCAGCCCCACGCCGCCGATTCGCCCCTCCCCCTCACTCGCACCGCCTTCTTGTTCGAACCTGCCGGAGGTTAGCCTTCGCGCAAGACCGCCCAGATCCTGAGGACTTGTGTTTTTTCACGAGGCTAACTCGAAATATCTATGGCTGGCACAAAGGCAGCACACTCTCCTTTCACGAGGCTAACTCCGGCACAAAGACTTGTGTGATGGTTCAAAGCCGAGGCTTAACTCGTGCCCTACGAGCGACTTGTGTTTTTTCACGTTTAGGCTAACTTCGCAAAATCTAAGTTGGTCGCACAAAGGAGAAATTTGGCTTCCGCTTTCTCCCGGCTAACTCCCACCAACATCGACAATACCAGCCACAAATCCCACGCCATTCCAAAACGCCAATTTTCGCCCTTTCGCCGAAAACGGGTCCCCCGGGCTCGTAGAACCGCCATAAACGAGATCCGGACCGAATAGACTTCCGCCTTCCTCCGACGGGTTAACAAACGCATATCTAAAATGTCGGACCAAAATCCTCGCCGCCGGGAAAACGCGAATTGGGCAAAAACTGTAAGCTCAAATGGCACGCGAGGTCAAGGCTACATCCTCGCGACGAAAGTTCGCGCTTCGGGCGAGTGCATGCCTTACCGGAAATGGGCAGCTCGCGACTCAAGAGTTACCGCTTCGCCAAGGAAGGTAGTAGCCGCACGCCAAGATTGCATCCTTGCCGCTGAAGCGCAGCAGCTTTGTGCGCCAAAGATGCGCCGCTACGGCATCGAAAAGGCAAGGCAGCTCCGCTCGCGATCGCGGTTATTTCCGCTGAAGGCAGCCTCGCGCCGCTGTGAGAAGTTAGTTGCCTTGCCGCTGCCGATGAAGGCTATTGCTGCTTTGAAGCGCTGGCAAGGCTTCGCCGCGATCGTTGGCTTTTGCCGCGCTTGAAGGCATAGCCAAGGCTGCGAAGGCACGTTGCCGGCTTGCCGAAACCTGGCAGCTGCACGCCTAACATGGCGCGCAGTTTCGCTGAAGGCAAATTTTGCCTTGTCGGCGAGAGTCACTTGCCTGCCACGTAGAAAGGGGCAGCCTTTGGCGCACGATCGCGGCTTCCTTGTCTGCCAGCCGGCAGCCTTCGCCGCCAAGCATACCTTGTCGGCGAAGGTTGTTTCGGGCGCTGCTGAAGCTGGCATGCTCGAAAGGCAGCCGTGGCGCTGTCACAAGGCAATCGCTACCGGGCCGGGAGATTACGCTGCCAACGCTACCGGCTGTCGCTACGATGGCGCTACGAGCTGACATGGTGCCGCTACAGATTTCGCGGTAATCGCTGGCAGCGATGTTGCCAAGGCTTATGCGCGGGGCTTGTCGCTGCCGCGATGGTGCCGCTGCCATCAATACGCTGGCGGCGGAGATGGTGCCGCGATCTTTCTGGCCGCTGAGTGCGCCGCTGTGGTGCTTGTTGCTCGCGATGGGTGCCGCTGGCCGTGAAGCTGCGCGCCATGATGGTGCTCGCGAATCGCTAATCGGGCTGATACGGTGCGCTTTTCGCTGTCGGCTTGGTCATGGGAGATGGTGTCCGATCGCTACCGGGTCTGGCCGATGGCGCTGCTTGGGCGCGATGGCGCGCTGCCGCTTAATTCGCTTAATCGCGCAAGACGATGGTGCCGCTGCTGCCACGGGCTGTTGCGCGCTACATGGTGCCGCTGGCTATCATTTTGGGAGATGGTGCTGCTGATCGGCATTGCTGCGCGATTACTGGGCGATGGAGGTGCTGCCACGGGCGCGATGGCGTTGCGGGCGCTGGATGGTGCCGCGCTTAATCTTGGCGCTAATCGCTGGGTGATTGCCATACCGTCTTTGGTGAGCGCGATGGTGCCGCTGCTATCGCTACCGGTTGTCATGGAGATGGTGCTGCCGATCGCTGGCTGCGCGACGGTGCTGGCGCCGAAGCTGGGCGCTTGTCAAGGCTGCGATTGCTATCGCTACCGGGCGCGGAGATGGTGCCGCCGCGATTTGCCGGTTGGCGCGGCGAGGGTGCCGCTACAACAGGTGCTTTGCAGAGGGTGCAAGGCTTGGTGTTACAGGCACATGATGTTAAGGCGCTACAAGAATCTCGCGGAATCGCTGCTGACAGCTGCTACCGCCGCTTGGTTATGCGAGATGGCCAAGGCGATCGGTATTGCCGGCCGCTGCCGATGGTGCCGCCAAAGGCCGGGGGAGTGAAAGCCGCTGCTCACATTGCCGCTGCGCTGGAGTGGTGTGCCAAGGCAAGGGCGCGACGGTGCCGCTTAATCTCGCTTAATCACGAATATGATGTGCCGCTGCTGTCATACTGGTTATGGAGATGGAAAGGCCAAGCGAAGGCGATGGCCGCTACCGCTGCGATTTGCGCGCTGGATGGCAGCGGGCGCGCATGCTGACGTGGTTGCCTGGGCGCCTGATGGTGGCTGACCATTCGCTAATTCAATCTGCTGCCATTGCGCGATGAGCCGTGTTACATGCCCGGCTAATCGGGCTGCTGATGGCGCTACAATGCGCCGGCTATGGTGCCGCTGCCGCTATCGCTATTAAGGGAGATGGTGTTGTGGCACGATCGCCGGCTGGCGCGCTACCGCTTTGCCAGCCACAGGCGCTGGATGGTGCCGCTATGATGGAGCCGCTACCGGTGTCGCGCTGATTATTGTTGCCATACTGGCTGCTCACCGGGTCATTTCTCGCACGAAGGAGGTTAGTCATGAAATGGCCTCGCCAATCCTCGCGTCGAGCGCGCGAAGGTAAAAATAATTCTTTACACTCCAATTTTTTTTCTTTCTCTGAAAATTCTTCATATTTTCTCGACCAATGATGCAAAAAATCAGACCAAAATTCAATATATTTTTTTTGGGGTGGGGGTCACCAAGTATTGGGGGTGTCTATTACCGCTAGGGTCAAAAATTGTTCGCAAGACCTCTCTCTCAGGGGGGGTGGATGAGAGGCTGCGTTTCCGGGTGGTGCCCTCGCCTGCTGGCGCTACTTGGCTCGCCCTTGGTGCTTCGGTTTTCGATGTCCGCCGCAATGTCGCCGGCCGAGTTAGCTCCTGCCATTCCGGCATTCCGCGACCATGTTTTTGGCGGAAAAATAAATGTGTCGCGCCAGTCCGGCTTAGGCTTAGCCTTGCTTGGTGCCTCAGAGACCTCAAACAAGCTTCGCGCGGACGCCGTCAAGGCCGCAGAGCTGCGAACGGCGGGCGCAGGAGTGGTGATCGAGGGCGCCACGGCAGTTCGCGCTCGCACCGAATCGAACTGCGGGCGCCATCCGCCGCCTTTTCCTCAAGCCGCAATTGCCTTCGAGGGTTCGTTTGCATCTCGTGTTGCTTACCAACAAAACTAATTGTCTGGTTTCGCTTTTCCCCGGGTCTGCCGCTTTAAAGGCCCTTCCGGCTGGGTGGATCGCTGAGGCGAAAGTCGTGTTCGGCGCGGCCTCGCGCTCGCACGCCACGCTGGCCCACGGGTCTCGCCTGCTTCGGATGCGGAATGTCGGCATGGACGTGAGGTCCTCGGGCCTCGATCGCCCGTTACACGATCGCCTCGATCGCGAACGATCCGCCGCACCTGCGGTTGGTCGACGACCGAGTTCTGAACGGGCCACGTGGACGGGGTCACGCGGGCGACGGCCGGAAGCGAATGCTACCGTTGATCCCGCCAAGAGTCATATGTTTGTCTCAAAGATTGCTTACATGCATGTAAGCATGAACCAATTCACCCGACCGTGAAACCGCGAATGGCTCATTAATCGGGCGCTATATTATTTCGACGGTATTTGCCATACTGATAACCGTAGTAATTCTAGAGCTAATACGCACCAAACCCCGACTTTTGGCGATGCATTTATTAGGATAGCGTCACGCTGCCTCGCCTGCTCGATGATTCATGATAACTCGACGATCGCAAGGCACCGTGTCGACGATCATTCAAATTTCTGCCCTATCAACTTTCGATGGTAGGATGAGGCTCACCACGGCGGTGACGGTGACGGAGAATTAGGTTCGATTCCCGAGTAGGAGCCCGAGAAACGCTACCACATCCAAGGAAGGCAAAGAAGCGCCGTTAAATTACCCAATCCCGACATCGGAGAGTGACAATAAATAACAACACGGGCTCTATGAGTCCGGTAATTGAATGAGTACAATCTAAATCCCTTTAACGAGGATCCATCGAGGGCAAGTCCGCGTGCCAGAACATGTAATTCCACCAATAGCGATATTTAAGTTGCTGCGCTTAAAAAGCTCGTAGTTGACCTTGGGTCGGGTCGGCCGGTCACGGTGTGCACCGCCGCCCGCCCTTCTCGGCTGACAGCCTCGGCCTTAATCCGTGGTCGTAAATAACGCTACCGCATTAAAGAAATTAGAGTGCTCAAAGCAAGCTTTCACGCTCGATACATTAGTATGATAACATCATAGATTTCGTCCTATTCGCTGGGCCTATCTGGATCGGAGAATGACAATGTGACAATGGGGCCTATTCAGATTTATAGTCGAGGTGAAATTTTGGATTTATGAAAGACGAACAACCGCGAAAGCATTTGCCAAGAATGTTTTCATTAATCAAGAACGAAAGGGGCTCAAGATCGATCGACACGCCCTAGTCTCAACCATAAACGATGCCGCACTGCGGATCAGCGGATGTTACTTTTTAGACTACCGCACCTTATGAGAAATCAAAGTCTTGGTTCCGGGAGGCTATGGTCGCAAGGCTGAAACTTAAAGGAATTGACGGAAGGGCACCATCAGGATGCGGAGTCATTTAATTTGACTCAACACGGGAAACTTACTAGTGTCCGACATAGTAAGGATCGACAGATCGGTAGCTCTTTTTCGATTCTGCGCCGTGGTGGTGCATGGCCGTTTTAGTTGGGAGCGATTTGTCCTGTTAACCGTTAATCTTTAACGAGACCTCACCGCTAATCCAGTTATGCTGGAGGTATCCTCCGTGGGCGCCTTTCTGAGGGACTACGGCCGCTAGGCCAAGTTTGAGGCAACAACAGTGTCCGTGATGCCCTTAGATGTTCTCGACGCGCTACGCCACAATCGTATTCAACGAGTTCATAGCCTTGGCCGACAGTCCCGCAATCTTTTTGAAATTTCATCGTGATTGGATAGATCATTGCAATTGTTGGTCTTCAACGAGGAATTTTAGTAAATACGAGTCATCACCAAGCTGACTACGCCCCGCCTTCTTTGTACACACCGCCTCACGCTTCCTACCGATTGAACGGTCCGGTGTTCGGATCGCGGCGACGCGGCGGTTCACCGCTCGCGACGCCGCGAGAAGTTCAATCCGAACCTTACTGCTTGTAGGAAGGAGAAGTCGTAATGTTTCCGTAGTGAACTCGCGCAAGGATCATTGTCGTAAACCCGCCGGCAGAACGACCATCCGGGCTTGATATCACCCCATGGCGGGGGACGCGTCGCAACGGGCGCCTTCCTTCCGCCCCACGCCATGGGAGAGGGACTTTCGCCCCGCTTCGGCCGGCGAAATAACGAACCCCGCGCGCTGGATCGCGCCAAGGAAATTTAACGAGAGAGCACGCCCCGCTGCCTCGAGACGGTGCGCCGCGGGGTGCGGCGCCTTTCTTTTCACATGTATCCAAAACGACTTTCGCAACGGATATCTCGCTCGTGATCGATGAACGAACGAAATGCGACATTGGTGCGTAATTGCGTAATCCCGTGAACCATCGAAGTCTTTTGAACGCAAGTCGCGCTTCTGGGCCATTAGGCCGGTGGGCACGCGCCTGGTGTCACGTGACGTTGTTCTGCACCCCACCCCCCAAACCAAGGCGGCCCCGGTGCGGGCGGAGATTGGCCTCCCGCACCGCCGCTGTGGCTCCAACATGAAGTCCTCATGACCGGCCGCTGGGCGATCGGGTGAAACAAAGCCTCTCGAAGCCCCGCCGGTTCTGCGGTGGACTTCACACCGAAGCTCACAAGAAAGCAAGGCGCGTGATTAATTCTGTCAAAGTCGCGGATTACCCGCGAGTTTAAAGATATCAATAAGCCGGAGGAAAAGAAACTTACCAGATTCCTTAGTAACGGCGAGCTAACCTAAGAGCCAATTTTGAAAATCGGGCGCCCGGCCCTGAATTTTGTAGGGAGAAGCCCCTGGCCATGATCGGGCCCAAGTCCCCGGAAAGGGGCGCCGAGAGGGTGAGAGACCCGCCGCTGACTGTCAGCATCACGGTTGCTCATCCAAGTCGGGTTGTTTGGGAATGCAGCTCCAAATCGGGCGGTAAATTCCGTCCAAGGCTAAATACGGCGGTAGACCGGACAGCAAACAAGTACCGCGAGGTGAGATGAAAAGGACTTTGAAAAGAGAACAAAGAGTGCTCAAATTGCGGAGGAAGCGGATAGGGGTCCAGCGCTTCGGTCGGATGCAAGAACGGCGAGAGCTGTCGGGTCCGATCGCTCGGGGCGCTGACCGACAGTGGATCGGCGCGCGCCAAGCCCGGCCTTCGAGCAAGCCTCGCGGAGACGCTGCCGCGATCGCAGGCTGGCAGCGCCTCCCGGGCGGCAGCCATGCATTTCGCTGGCCTTGATCGGGCTTTATGTTTCTATTCGCCCGCTCAAAACACGGACCAAGGAGTCCGACATGCGAAGCCAACGGGCCAAGAAACCCGTAGCGCGAAGGAAGCTGATTGGCGGATTTTCGTGCACCGCCGGATCTTGATCTTCCGGTGGCGGTTCGGTGGCGAGCATGGTCGTCGGACCGGAAAGATGGTGAACTATGCCTCGAAGTGGGCGGTGAGAAATCTCTGTGGAGGCTCAGCCGACATCGACGCGTAAAATCGCTCGTCTCGACTTTGGGTATGTGGGCGAAAAGACTAATCGAACCGGTTTAGTACTGGTTCCTCCAAGTTTCTCGTAGATACCGGAGCCCTTAAACGAGTTCTATCGGGTAAAGCTAATGATTAGAGGTATCGGGCGTTAACGCCTCGACCTATTCTTCAAACTTTAAATAGGTAGATTACGCTGCTGTTTCGCTGAGCCGCCACGGAATCGAAAGTGCTCCAAGTGGCGGGCCATTTTCGTAAGCGTAACGGGCGATGCGGGATTTAACGAAAAGCCGTTACGGTGCTCAATCGGGCTAACCTAGAACCCACAGCGGTGTTTGTCGACACGCTAGGATTGCGGGTCATGGAAGTCGAACTAAGTGAGTGTGTAACAACTCACCGCCAATCAACTAGCTCCCCGAAATGGATGGCGCTTTGCCGCTGACCTATACTGGCCGTCGCAAGTGCCGCCGGCGATGAGTGGTGAGGGCGCTGTCAAAAACCCGGGCGCGAGCCCTAAGCGGAGCGTGGCCGCCGATTCGCGGTAGTAGCAAATATTCAAATGAGAACTTAAGGTCAAGAGGGGAAAGGTTCCATGCGTAACGCACTTGCACATGGGTTAGTCGATCCTAAGAGACGGGAAGCTCTGGTCCACAGCGCGGCGCTGAAGCTTCGAAGGAATCGTTAAAATTCCAACGGACGCGGGCGAAGCGATTCACCGCAACGCAGGAGTTCCGAGACGCTTCGGCGGGCCTCGAAGAAGTTATCTTTTCCGTTTAACTACTGCCCTGGAAACGCCTGGCCAAATGGTAGGTAGGGTCCGGCCGTTGAAGAGCACCAAGACGTCAGAAACCGGCGCCTTGCCGCCCTTTTTGAAAATGGAGGACCGAAAAGCCGCCACCACGCCTCGGTCAGCATTCATAACCGCAGATCAGTTCTGCGTGAACACCGGTCGGGAACAACGTAGGGCGAAGTCGGCAAATGGATCCGTGAATCGAAAAGGATTGCCTCCAGAGGGTCGGCACGGGGTCCTAGCCCAACCTGCTGTTTGCCGGACCGCTCGAGCCGCCACCGCATGGGCGAGAGCGGTCGCCGCGTTTACGGGCCGGGGACGGATCGGGAACGGTCCTTTCGGGTTTTCCCCCAAGGCCGAACACTCGGTGGTAATTACGTAAGGGAACTGACCGCTTAATTAAAACAAAGCATTATGGTCCGCGATGCTCACGCAATGTGATTTCCTCGCCTGTTCAATGTCAAAGTTAAGAAATTCAACCAAGCGCTGGTAAACGGGCGGGAGTAATTACGACTCTTTTGTAGCAGAAGCCAATGCCTCACATCTAATTAGTGACGCCAAGCATGAACGGATTAACGAGATTCCCATTAATCCGTTCGCTCACTATCCAACAAAACCACGCCTAAGGGAACTGGCTTGGCGTAATCACGGGAAGCAAGACCGCTGAGCTTTGACTCTAGTCCGACTTTGTGAAACGACTTGAGAGTGTTAAGTGGAGCCAAACGCGAAAAGTGAAATACCACTACTTTAACGTTATTTTACTTATTCCGCGAATCGGAGAAGTGGGCACGCCTCTTTTTTGACTTCCAAGTTCTCATCGGGCCGATCCCGCCAAGACATTGTCGTGGGAGTTTGGTCACGGCACATCTGCGTTAAAAGATAACGCCGGTCCTAAGACGAGCTCAACGAGAATGTAAATCTCGCGGAACAAAAGCGTAAAAGCTCGCTTTGATTCGACAAGATTACACGAACGCGAAAGCGCGGGCCTATCGATCCTTTTGGGACCTTCGGAATTGCCAGAGGTGTCGTGTTACCACAGTGGATAACTCGCTTCAGGGCAGCCTAAGCGCTCATAGCGACGCTGCTTTTTGATCCTTCATGTCGGCCTTCCTATCATCAGCGGGCGAAGCGTAATTCACCAAGTGTCGGATTGTTCACCCACCAATCAGGGAACGTGAGCTGGTTAGACCGTCGGAGACAAAGTTAGTTTTACCTACCGATGATCGGCCGTAATAGTAATTCAACCTAGTACGAGAGGAACCGTTGATTCGCACAATTGGTCATCGCGCCGGAAAAGCCGCGGGCGCCGGTTACCGCGTGCTACCGGATTACGATCCGAACGCCTAAGTCGAATCCGCTAGGAGCGACGCGCTCACGCCTGCTTGTCGACTTCCGGCAGTAGGACCTCCCGTCCCCGTAGGCACGGTCAGGTTGCCTCCGCGGGCGGAAGGGTATCGCCTGTCGCCTTTGAATCGTAATTCCCATCGAAGCGCGGTAACTTTCGCACGACTTAAATACGCGACGGGTATTGCGGCAGAGTGGCTTGCTGCCACGATCCACCGAGATTCAGCCTCACGCCGCCATTCGCCCTCCCCCCTCACTGCACCGCCTTCTCTCTTGTTCGGGAACCCGCTGGAGGTTAGCTTCATACGCACACGCCATAAAGGATCAGTGACTTGTGTTTTTCACGCAGGCTAACTCTCTGAAATATCTCAAGCGGGCACAAAGCAAGACACTCTCCTTTTCATGAGGCTAACTCGCACAAAGACTTCTGTGTGGCGATGGTTCAAGGAGGCTAACTCAGTTTCGAGCGGACTTGTGTTTTTTCACGAGGCTAACTCTCGGCAAAATCTAAGTGGTCGGTACAAAGTGAGAAATTTGGCTTCGCTTTCCCGTGGCTAACTCCCCACCAACATCGGCTACAATACCAGCCACAAATCCCACGCCACCAAAACGCAAATTTTGGCCCTTCTCGCCGGTCAAAATCGGGTCCCCCCGCTCTCGTAACCGCCATAAACGAGATCCGACTCGAATAGACTTCCGCCTCCTCCGACGCTAACAAACGCACATCTAAAATGCCGCCCAAAATCCCGCCGCCGAAACGCGAATTTGGGCAAAACTGCGGTGCTCAAAATGGCCACGGCTTTTGCTGGCTACATCCTCGCACGAAGTTCGCTGCCTTCTCGCGAAAAGCGTGAAGCATGCATTACTCGGAAATGGGCAGCCTCGCACGCAAGAAGTTGGCTTCGGCCACATGAAGTGTGCAGCTTAGCACGGCAAAGATTGGCATCCAAGCCGCTACGAAGCGCCAGCCGCGGCGCTCTTGCCGCTGAGAGTGGGCGCCTTTGGCGCACGATCGTTATTTTTGTCATACGCTGAAGGCAGCCTCAAGGCCAGCGGTGGCTACCTTGCCGGCGAAGCAGGCTTGGCAGCCATGAAGGTATGCTCAGCTGAAGGGCAGCCATATCACCGCCACAAGAATTAAGGCTGGCTGCGCGAGATTATGTCACAACGCTATTGGCTGCGCGAGATGGTGCGCTTATGCTGAGCGCTGAAAGGTGCCGCTACAGATTCTCGCTTAATCATACAGCTGATGGTGTTGCGCTTTTGCTGGGCGCTGATGGTGCCGCTACACCGCTAATCGCTGATGGTGCCGCTATCGCACTGGCGGCGGGAGATGGTGCCAAGGCGATCGCCCGGTTGCGCTGAGGGTGCCACCGCTGGTGTTTGCTTGTCGAGAGGGTGCCGCTGCGGTGCTTGTCGCGCTCACGAAAGCCGAATCTCGCTTAATCGCGACGATGGTGCTCGCTACCGTCACAATAATACTGTCATGGAGATGGTGTCATACCAAGGGCGCGAAGGTGCCGCTTAATCTCGCTTAATCGCTGGATGGTGCTGCTGCCGTCAAGGCTTGCGCTGCTGATGGTGCCGCTGCTATCGCCATACCGGAGATGTGCCATCGCTGCTGGTTCGCCCGGCGATGTAAAGCAAGGGGCTTTTGTCTACAGGCGCTGCTGGCGCGAGAAAGTGGTATTGCCAAAGGCGCTGGAGGAAAGTGGACCGCCGCTTAATCTCGCTAACTGCTGATGAAATAAGGCTGTCGCTTTGCGCTGCGCAAAGGTGGATTTGTGCCGCCGGCTATCGCGTATTGGTTATGGAGATGGTGCCGCTGCTGCTGATCACGATGGCTGGCAAGGCGATGCCGCTACTGGGCGCTTAAGTTGCTGTGCGCCGCTGGCGGCCGGGTTGCCATGATGGTGCTGCTGCCATTGGGCGCGATGAAAGGCGCTTTTTAATCTCGCTTAATCGCCATGATAGGTTGCTACCGTCACGATGGCCGTCCACATCGCGGCCGGGTTGCGGAGATGGTGTCCATACATGATCGGTGGTTGCGGCGATGGTGCTCATTGGGCGCTTTGCCGGCTGGCGCTGGTGCCGCCGGATGGAGCTGCCACCGGCGCTGGGCTGGTGTCAAGCATGATTTTTCGCTACCGCATCACTGGCCTCGCTGGTCATTTCTCGACAAGGGAGGTTAGCTCAGCTGAAATGGCCCGCCATCGCCCACGCGCCGGCGCGGCTAAAAATACCTCTTTACACTCCAATTTTTTTTTTTTCTCTTCGCTGAAAAATTCTTCATATTTTTCTTGACCATGATGCAAAAAATTCCACCAAATTCAATATATTTTTTTTTTTTCAAAGGGGGTCACCAAGTATTTGGGGTGTCTATCGCTAGGTCAAAATTGTTCAAGACTCTTGTGGGGGGCGGATGAGAGGTGCTCAGTTGCAGGTGCCCCATTTTCGCTGGTGTTTCAGGCCTTTGTCATTGCCGGGCTGGTGCTTAGGTTTTGGATGTCTGTCGCAATGTCGCCCGAGCTCGCTTCCGGCCATTCCGGGCTTACATTCCTAATTGTTTTGCGGAAAATAAATGTGTCGCTGTCTGCTGGCTTGGCGTCTTGCTTTGGTGCTTCCGCAGACCACCAAGCAAATGCTTCGCATGCGACGCCGCAAGGCCGTAGCTGCGAACCAGGGCGTGTGGAGCTGGTGATCGAGGGCGTCTGTCGGGCAAAGTTCGTACGGTACGCAGGCAATCAACCGTCAAGGCCATCCGCTCAGCTTTTCCCTGCCGCGGTTTCGTTCGTCGGTGATCTCGGCATGGTTACCAACAAAACTAATTGTTGCTGGTTTCGCTTTCCCGTCCGCCTTTGTGCCCTTCCGGTAAGGGTGGACGCGAGGCGTAGCCCGAAGTTCGGCGTGCTCGCGCCGCACGCTACGCTGGGCCTTTGGCCCACGGTTCTCGCCCCGTTTTCGAGTGAATGTCAGCATGGACGTGAGGTCTCGGCCCCGATCGCCGCCTGGGTTACACGATCGCTCTCGACGCGAATTGAATCGCCGCGACCTGTTGGCGGTTTATCAATCGAGGCCCCGAACGGGCCACGCGAGGGACGGGTCATGCGCGCCGCGCCGGGAAGGAATGCTACCGTTGATCCCGCCAGCAGTCATATGCGTTTGTCTCAAAGATTAAGCCCATGCATGTGGGCATGAACTAATTCGTACCGTTAAACCGCGAATGGCTCATTAACGCGGCATAGTTTGTTCGATGGTATTTGCTACCGGACAACCGTGAGTAATTTAGAGCCATAACGCACTAAACCCCTAATTTTGAAGGATGCATTTATTAGACAAAGGTCGACGCGGCTCGCCTGTTCGACGATTCATGATAACTCGACGGATCGCAAGGCACTGCAACGGGCGACGCAGATCATTCAAATTTCTGCCCTTATCAACTCTCACGGTAGATGTAGGCCTACCACGCCAAGTGCGACGGTGACGAGAATTAGTGTTCGATTCCGGAGTAGGGGAGAGCCCGGAAACTAAGCTACCACATCCAAGGAAGGCAAGAAGCGCCAAGAAATTACCCAATCCCGACACCGGGAGTAGTGACAATAAATAACAACAATACCGGCTCCATGAAGTCCGGTAATCGAATGAGTACAATCTAAATCCCTTAACGGCGATCCATCGAGGGCAAGTCCCAAGGCCAACGCCGTAATTCCACCCAATAGCGTATATTTAAGTCGCTGCGCTTAAAAGCTCAGAGTTGACCTGTCGGGTCGGCCGGGTCCGCCTCAGCGGTGTGCACCGCATTGCCCGCCCTTCGCCGCATGATGCGCCCTCAATTAATCGTCGCTGGTCGCACGGCACGTAAGCATTTAAGAAATTAGAGTGCTCAAAGCAAGCCTACGCTCAGATACATTAGCATGGATAACATCAGGATTTCGGTCCTATTCTCGCTGGCCTTCGGATCGGAGTAACGATTAACAGATGTTTGGGCATTCAGATTTCATGTCGAGGTGAAATTTTTGATTTATGAAAGACTTAACAACTGCGAAAAGCATTTGCCAAGGATGTTTTCATTAATCAAGAACGAAAAGTCGGGGCTCAAGACGACGATCGTGACACCCTAGTCTCAACCATAAACGATGTCGAATTTCGTGGATCACGGATGTTACTTTTAGACTCACCGCACCTTTATGAGAAATCAAAGTCTTTGGGTTCCGGGAGTAAGGTCGCAATGCAAAACTTAAAGGCACCACTCTGGGCGGTGAGCGAGCTCATGCGGCTTTAATTGACTCAACACGGGAAACTTACCGTGTCCGCATATAGTAAGGATTGATGATCGAGAGCCTTTTCTTGATTCTATGTGGTGGTGCATGGTCGTTTTAGTCAATAAGTGAGCGATTTGGTTCGTTAATTCCTGCTAATCTAACAGACCTCACCGCTAACTAGCTATGCGAGGCATCCTCCGTACGCCTTCAGGACTACGGCCGCCAGGTTAAGGTGAAGTTCGAGGCAATAACAGTGTCCGTGATGCCTCTTAGATGTTCTCACGACGCTGCTAATCGATGTATTCAACGATGTTCATAGCCTTGGCCGACAGTCTTAATCTTTGGAAATTTCATCGTGACGATGATCATTGCAACGTTGGTCTTCAACGAGGAATTCCCCTAGTAAGCGCGAAGTCATCACCGCTGACTACGCCCCCGCCTTTGTACACACCGCCTGCCGCTTCCCACCGATTGAATGGTCCGTAAAGTTCGATCATGGGCACACGCGGGCGGTAGACCGATAAATGGGCACCGCGAGGGAAAGATGAAAGGACTTTGAAAAGAGAGTCAAAAGAGTGCTTGAAATTGTCGGAGGAAGCGGATGGGGTCGGCGCGCCTTCCTCGGCCGGATGCGAACGGCGAGCTGGCCCGCCGATCGCTTCGTGGGCGCGATCGACGCGCGATTGGCGGGCGCTGCCCAAGCCCGCCTTCGAGCAGCCTGGAGACGTCAGCCGCTGATCGCGGAAGCGCGCCTCCCAAGGTATTTTCGTGAGCCACAGCTGCTCAAGGCCCCGCATCGTGTACCGCTCGGTTTCTATTCGCCCGCCTTTGAAACACGGACCAAAGGAGTTCGATGCAGGTGGTGAGCAACGGGCCAAGAACCGTAAGCGCAGGAAGCTTTTGATTGGCGGATCCTCGCGCGCACCGACCGACCCCACCTTTTGATCTTCCGGAAGGGTTCGAGTACGTGAGCACAGTTCGGTGTCGACCCGAAAGACAGGTGAACTATGCCCGAAGCGGGCGAAGCCAGGAAATCGCGAGGTCCGCAGCGAGCATCGACGCGCGGTAAATCGCTCGTCTGACCGGTATAAAGGGGCACAAAGACTAATCAACCCTAGTAGCCGGTTCCTCCGGTTTCCTCAGATAGCCGGAGCTGTGAACGAAGTTCTATCAAAGCCAATGATTAGAGGTATCGGGGCGCAACGCGACCTATTCTCAAACTTTAACAGTAGGACTACAAGCGCGCTCTTCGCTGAGCCGCCGCCACGAATCGAAAGTGCTCCGCGGGCCATTTTGTAAGCGTATCCGGGCGGCGCGGGATGACGAACCGGAAGTCGGGTTACCACGTGCGTCTAACCAATCGCCAACCTAGAACCCACAAAGGGTGTTGGTCGATTAAGACAAAGACGGTGATCATGGAAGTTTAAATCGCTAAGTGCGTGTACAACTCACCGGCCGAATCAATTAGCCTAAATGGATGGTCTTGTCAGCGCCGAACCCGCCGCCGGGTCGTGGCACCAGCCCCGATGTAGAGGGCGCGGCGTCGCCGCAAAACCCGGGCGCTGGCCGCGCGAGCGCCGCTGCAGATCTCGGTGTAGGGTAGCGTAAATATTCAAATGAGAACTTTGAAGGTCAAGAGGGGGAAAGGTTCCATGAACGGCACTTGCATTACGGGTTAGCCGATCCTAAGAGACCTCGGAAGCTCGTCCGACAGCTTACGCGCCGAGCTTCGGGAAGGGAATCGGTTAAAATTTCAACCGGACGCGCGGCCGACGGCAACGCGGGGAGTCCGGAGACGCCGTAAGGCGGGGCCTCGAAGAGTTATCTTTTTCGCGAACGGTCGCCCACCTCGAAACGGCCACCGGAGGTAGGTCCAATGTCGGTTGAAGAGCACCGCACGCTGCTGGTAAACCGGCAGCTTTGCCAACTTGAAAACTGGAGGACCGAGTGTCCGCCTGCCGCCCGGCCGCATTTCATAACCGCATCAGTTCTGGCAAGAATGTACCGTCGACGGAACAACGTGTAGTGCGGAAGTCGGCAAATGGATCCAGAATTTCGAAAAGGATTGGTTTCCGCGCACGGGGTCCCAACTCTGAACCTGTTTGGTTTCGCCTACGGACTGCTCGAGCTGCCACCGCGCGAAGCTGGTCGCCAAGGTTCATTTGGGACGGATCGAACGGTCCTTTCGGGCTTCTTCCCGGCCAATGACCAACCGGTACGACAAGGGGAACTGGACTGCTTATTAAAACAAAGCATTATGATGGTCCTCGCGGATGCTCACGCAATGTGATTTCGCCTTTCAATGTCAAAGGAAGAAATTCAACCAAGCTGGTAACCATGGAGTAATTCATGACTCTCTTTAAGAAGCCAAATGCCTCACATCTAATTAGACGCCGATGAATGGATTAACGAGATTCTAATCGTCCCTCGCTCACTATCCAACAAACCACAGCCACCTATATGGGAACGGGTTTGGCGTAATCACGGGGAAAAGACCCGAGTTGAAGCTTGACCTTAGTCCCACTTTGTCAGAAATGACTTGAGAGGTGTAGATTTGGGAGCCTAAACGCGAAAAGTGAAATACCACTACTTTTAACGTTATTTTACTTATTCAGAATCGGAGGCGGCAATCGCCTCTTTTTGATTCCGCTTTCACGGGCCGATCCGGGCGATGGAAGACATTGTCAAAGCGGGAGTTTGGTCAAGGGCGGCATCATCTCGTTAAAAGATAACGCAGTGTCCTAAGATGAGCTCAACGAGAACGTAAACTGCCAGGTGAACAAAAGGGTAAAAGCTCGCTTTGATTCTCGATTTTCGCACTAATACGTAACCGTGAAAAGCGGCTTCATCGATCCTTTAGACCTTCGAATTGGCGAGGTGTTTTAAAAGTTACCACAGTGATAATCGGCTTGTAGGCGCCTGCTGCTCATACGACGTTTTTGCTTTTTTTTTCGATCCTTCGTCGGCTTCTTCCTATCATTGTGAAGCGTAATTCACCATGTTGGATTGTTCACCCAGGGGAACGTGAGTCGGGTTTAGACCGCCGTGGAGAGCTTTTACCCCACTGGCGATGACCGCTGTAATAAGAATTCAACCTAGTACGAGAGAACCGCTGATTCGCACAATTGGTCATCGCGCTTGGTTGCCGCGGGCGCTGGCGCTTACCGCCGATTATGATAACGCTTAAGTCGGAACCGGCTAGAGCGACGCGCCTGCGGCGCTCGCCCGCTGTTTACATTCTCAGTAGGGACCTCCTTGCCCCAGGCACGCAGTCAGAAAGCCCCGCATGGGCAGTCACATGCCGCCTTTGAATCGTAATTCCCATCGAAATAAGCGGCGTGGGTAGAACTTTGCGCATCGATTTCAATACGGGACGGTATTGTAAGCCAGAAGTGGCGTAGTGGCCTTGCCACGATCCACCGAGATTCAGCCCCCACGTCAGCCGGGGATTCGCCCTCCCCTCACTGCACCGCTTCTTCCTGTTCGAACTCCGTCGAGGTTAGCGGCTCTTCGCGGGGCGCATACCGCCAAGGATCGGAGTGGACTTGTTTTTTCACGGCTAACTCTCGGAAATATCTAAGTGGTTGGCATACAAAGGCAGCACACTCCTTTTCACGGCTAACTCGCACAAGATTTGTGTGATGGTTCTGGAAGCGAGGCTAACCCGTGCCCTGAGCGACGCAGGTTTTTTCATGAGGCTAACTCGCAAAAATCTAAGTTATCGCACAAAGCGAGAAATTTGGCTTCCGCTTTCTCGTGGCTAACTCCCACCAACATCGGCTAACCAGCCATTAAATCCCATCACCGCCTTAAAACGCAAATTTTGGCCCTTTCCGTCCGAAAAACGGGTCCCCCGCTGCTCAGAACTCGCCATAAACGAGATCCGACCGGAATAGACTTCGCCTCCGACGGTTAACAAACGCATATATCTAAAAATGCCGCCCAAAATCCTCACGAAAACGCTGAATTGGGCAAAATCCGTAGCTCAAAATGGCCACGTTTTTGCCGGGTTACATCCTCGTAGACGAAGTTCACGCTTTCGGGCGAAAAGTGCGCCAAGATGCCTTTTACTCTAATGGGCAGCCTCGCACGCAAGAGTTGGCTTCGCCACATGAAGCGCAGGGCAACGTAGCACGGCAAAGATTGGGCATCCTCGCCAAGCGAAGCGCGCAAAGTAAATTTCGGCGCCAAGCTGCGCGCCTTGGCCGCGCCGAGAGTGGGCAACCTTTCGACGATCGCTGGCTTCGCCGCTGCTGAAGGGCAGCCTCGCCGCCAAATGTGGCTACTCTTGCTGCGCGAAGCGCCAGGGCGCTGCTGAAGGCATGCTCGCGCATGAAGGCAGCCGTGGCGCTATGTCACAAGGCGACGCGCGCGCTGAGATTACGCCGCTGCCGAACGGCTGGCTGCGCGCTGATGGCGCGCTTTTGCTGAAGCGCCGATGGTGCCGCTGCATTTCGCTAACCGCTATGGCGGAATGCTGCGCGCTACGCTGGCCGCTGATGGTGCCGCCGCTGCTGCGCATCTCGCTTAATCGCGCGATGGCGCAAAGCCGCTGATGGTGCCGCTGCTTATCGCTACTGGGCGGGCGGGAGATGGTGCTGCCGCTGGCGATCGCCGCTGCGCGCGCTAGGGTGCCGCGGCTACGCGGTGTTTTTGGCGCGAGAGGTGCCGCTACCGGTGTTGTGCGCTACCGGATGGCCACAAGGCATTGCCAGCGCAATCGCCATGATGCTGTGAAAGTCACCGTCGCTACCGTCGCGGAGATGTGCCGCCATACCGGGGCGCGATGGTGCCGGCGCATTCGCTACGCGAGGCCGCTACATTGCGTCATTGGTGCGCTGCTGATGGTGCCGCCGCTATCATACTGGTTGCGGAGATGGTGTCCACGCGATCGCTACCGGTCACATGACGCAAGCCGCTACCGGGCGCCCGCGCGACGGTGCCGCTGCGGATGGAGCCTACCGCTGGCTGTCACCGGGTGTCATGCGCTGATTTGCCACGCCGCTACCGCACGTCGGGCAATGCTTCCCGCCGCTCATTGCGACGAAAGGGGAGGTTAGTCAGGAAATGGCCTCAACGCCCACGTGCCACAAGCGTAAAATACCTCTTTTGCCACTCCAATTTTTTTTTCTTCGCTGAAAAATTTTCATATTTTTCTTGACCATGATGCAAAAAAATCAGACCAAAATTCAATATATATATTTTTTCGGGCACCACTTGCATCGGGGTGTCCACGCGCTTAATGGTAAATTGTTCTAAGACCCTTGTGGGTGGTGCGGATGAGATGTGCCGAATGGGTGGTGGTGCCTTCTACTGGTGTGGCCTTACGCCGGGCTCGCCGCCTTCTACCGGTGCTTTGAGGTTTTGATGTTCACGAATGTCGCTGCCGAAATGCTTCGCTCCGGCCATTCCGCGATATTCCTACACCTTTGTTTTGGGCGGAAAATAAATGTCGCGTGCCGCCTGACGGTGCCGGGTTGGCCTTGCTTTGGTGTTTCAGAGACGACGGCAAATGCTTCGGCATGCGGACGCCGCAAGAGCTAAGTGAAATCTGGCGGTGAGTGGTGATCGAGGGCGCCACGGGCAAAAAATTCGCTCGCGTCTGCGTCGCAATCAACCCGTCGCCTCGCCAAGGCCATCCGCTTCGGGCCTTTTCCCAAGCGCGCCTGCTTTCGAGGTTCGCTCGTATCCCCGCGGTTTACCAACAAAACGGAATTGCTGGTTTCGTTTTCCTCATTCCAGCTTCTTGTGCCTTCCGGTGGGGTGGACGCGAGTACAATTCGTTTCTCGGCGTGTTCTCGGCCGACGCTAATGGCCCACGGTTCTCCGCCGTTTCTCGGATGCGAATGTCAGGTATGACGTGAGGTCTTTACCGACGTCTGCTACACGACGTTCTGACGCCGACCCACCGCCGCACCTGCAGTTGGCTGATCGACTGAATTTAGGCCCTCGAACGGGCCGCGGAGGGATGGGTCACGCGTTTTGCGGCCGTCGCGGGCGTCAAGCGAATGCCCTACCTGCTGATCCACAGTCATATTGTCTCAAAGATTGCCTATGCATGTGTAAGTGTTTAACCACCCGACCGTGAAACCGCATGAATGGCTCATTATTAAATCGCTTATAGTTTGTTCGATGGTATTTTACACGACAACAGAGTAATTCTAAGAGCCAGCCACTAATAATGCGCACCAAACCCCGACTTTTGGAAGGGATGCATTTATTGACAAAAGGTCGACGCTCTCGCCTGTTGCGATGATTCATGATAACTCGACGGATCGCACCGTCCGTATTTATCATTCAAATTCCTCTGCCCTTATCAACTTTCACGGGTAGGATAGAGGCCTACCATGGTGGTGACGGGTGACGGAGAATTAGGGTTCGATTCTAGAGGAGCCCTCCGAGAAACGGCTAACATCCAAGGAAGGCAAAGGCGCCAAGTAAATTCACCCAAGTAATCCCCACACGGGAGGTAGTGACAATAACAATACCGGGTTCTACCCATGAGTCCGTAATCAATGAGTACAATCTAACCTTTAACGAGGATCCATCGGGAGGGCAAGTCCATGTGCCAAGATGCCATGTAATTCCACCAATAGCGAGACAGCATTTGTTGTTGCGCTTAAAAAAGCTCGTAGTTGGACTTCTGGTCGTCGGCACTCATGGGCGGTGCACTATTATCCCGCCTCGTCCTTTCGCCATGCGTAACATGCGCCCGCCTTAATCGGCCGTCGGCCAATCGGCTACCAGCATTTTGAAGAAATTAGAGTGCTCAAAGAAGCCCACGCTTCCAGATACATTAGCATGGGATAACATCAGGATTTCGGGTCCTATTCTCGCTATTTCGGATCGGAGTATTAACAGACGCCTAGGCACAGTATTTCATAGTCGAGGTGAAATTTTTTTTGGAGTGAAAGACGCAATCATGCAAAGCATTCGCCAAGGATGTTTTCATTAATCAAGAACAAAAGTCGGGGCTCAAGACGATCGATACCGCCCTAGTCTCAACCATAAACGATGTCCGACTATGTGGATCAGCGATGTTACTTTAGACTCACCGGGCACCTTTATGAGAAATCAAAGTCTTTGTTCCGGGGAGTATGGTCCGCAAGGCTGAAACTTAAAGGAATTGACGAAGGCGGCACCATCAGAGTGGAGCCCGCGCTTAATTCCGACTCAACACGGGAAACTACTGTGTCCTATTGCAGCGATTGACGACCGAGAGCCTCTTTCTTGATTCCCATGGCCGGGGCGTATGGCTTTTAGTCGCGGAGCGATTGTCCGTTAATTTGCTAATTTAATCTCACCGCTTAACTAGCTATGGAGGTATCCTCCGCGGCCGCCTTCAGAGGACTCACACCGCTTTTTAGGCTAAGGAAGCTCGAGGCAATAACAACAGTCCTCGTGATGCCCTTAGACAGTTCTGTCGAGACGCTACGCGCCATTAATCGACGCGATGTATTCAATCTAGTCTATAGCTTGGCCGACAAAGTCTAATCTTTTGAAATTTCATCGGATGGATAGATTATTGTAATTGCTGGTCTTCAACGAGGAATTCTTTAGTAAGCGCTGAAGTCATCACCGCTGCTTATGATTCACGCCTCGCCTTTGTACACACCGTCCACCGCCTCCTACCGGGATCATCGAATGTCCGTGAAGTGGTTCGATCAAGGGTGACGACGGGCGGTTCGCTGCTCGCGACGCCGCCAGAAGTCCAATCGAACCTGCATTTACGTAGGAAGGAGAAGTCGAATGTCGCTTTCCGGGGAGGAACCTGGTCCGCTAAGGATTATTGTCGAAATCGCCAAACAGAATGACCCGCGAACCGGGCCGGATATCATCAAGCGGAGGGGGGGGACGCGTCCAATGCGGGCGCCTTCCGCTTCATCGCCGCCGGGCGGGGGAGAGGGACTCTGCCCCGCTTCCCGCTGGCGTAAACAACGAACTCCCCGGCCGAATCGCGCCAAGTGAAATCTAACGAGAGAGCACGCCTCATGCCCTCGAGACGGGGCGCCGCACAGCGCGCTTTCTTTTCACATGTATCCAAAACGACTCGGCAACGGATATCTACCTCATCACGAAGAACGAGTAAATGCGAGCGATACTTGCGTGAATTCGCGTATCCCGTGAACCATCGAAGTCTTTGAACGCAAGTTGGCGCCTGCCATTAGGCCGCTGAAATGGGCACGCTCTGCCGCCGGGTGTCACGTATCGTTGCCTTCTACCCCACCCCTGCAAACCAAGGCGGGCCCCGGGCGCGGAAGGATTGGCCTCCTGCATACCGGATCGCCGCAGTTACGAAGTCTTCGGCTAATCAAGCCGGGCCATGATCGGTAGAAACAAAGCCGAGCCTCGAAGCGCCGCCATTTCGGCTCCTCCAAGCGTGGACTCGCGACCAAAAGTTCAGGTAAGCCAAGGCGCCGTCAGATTGCATAATTCTCTGTGTCGCAGATTACCCACCGAGTTTAAGGTCATATAATGTTGGAGCTTTAGGAAAAGAAACTTACCAGATTCCCTTTAGTAATTGGGCGAGCTAACCGGAAGAGCTGGGCCGCTTGAAATCTCTGGGTTTCCGGCCCGAATTAGGGGCAGGCAAGTCTCGGAGAAGCTCTCAGCTGGCGGATCTGGCCTAAGTCCTCGAAAGGCGCCGAGAGGTGAGAGCCTGTCACGCCAAGGCCGACCTCGCTTTTTCTGCACCACGAGGCGCCGTCACAAGCCGGGTTGTTTGGGAATGCAGCCCAAATCGGGCGGTAAATTCCGGCCCAAGGCTAAATACGGGCGAGAGACCGATAAGCAAACAAGTACATCGCGAGGGAAAGTGATGAAAGGACTTTTTGAAAAGAGAGTCAATAAAGAGTGCTTGAAATTGTCGGAGGAAGCGGATGGGCCGCGCTTCTGGCCGGATGCGGAACGGGCGAGCTGTCCCGCCGATCGTGGCTCGGGCTGGTCATGGAGGCGGATCAAGGGCGGCGGCCTAAGCCCGCCTTCGATGCTCTGACGCTGCTGCTGACGCGGGCGGCAAATACGCCCCCAAGCGGTTGACTGCGGCCTCGCAGATCGGCTCGATGGTTTCTATCTACCATTCTGGCCTGCCTTGAAACACCACCAAGGAGTCTGACATGCAGCTGACCGCCAGAAATTTAACGGGCTTAAAAACCCGTAAGGCGCAGTGAGGTTGATTGGCGGGATTCTCGCGAAAACGATCTTTAATTTGATCTTCTCGTAAGGGTTCGTGTGAGCACAGTACGTTCGTCTGACCAAAGATGTGGTGAATCTATGCTCGAAGCGGGCGGCCGAGGAAATTCGTGAGGCTCGCAGAAGACACGACGTGCAAATCGTTTCGCCCGACGATTGTATGGGGGCGTAAAGACTTAATCAACTCGCTTCAGTAGCCGGGTTCCTCCAAGTTTCTCAGATAGCCGGAGCCCTTAAATCGAAGTTCTATCGTAAAGCCAATGGGGATTGCGAGGCATCGGCGCAACGCCTCGACTTCCGGTTTCAAACTTTTAAATAGGACGCGTCGCCGGCTGGTGAGCCGCCGCACCACCATCTGCTCCCGCGGGCCATTTTTGCAAGCGTAATCACGCGGATGAACCAAAGCCGGTTATGCGCTCTAACTCGCTGCCCAGAACCCACAAAGGGTGTTGCTCGATTAAGATGTTAGGACGGTGGGTCGCGAAGTTTAAATCCGCTAAGGAGTGTGGTAAAAATAACCACCCGGCCATTTATCAAATCAGGCCTCAAAATGGATGCGTGTCGCCGCTGAATTTATACCGCAAAAGTGCCAGCCCTGAGCGAGTAGAGGCGCCGCGTCCGCCAAACCGGAGTCGGGCGGAGCGGATGAATAAGACCAGGTAGTAAAACATTCAAATGAGAACTCGGGCGTCAAGAGGGGAAAGCGTTCCATGAACCACTTGCACATGGTTATCATCCAAGAGATCGTGGCCCGACACGACGCCATCACGCGAGCTTCAGGAATCGAAGCAAAATTCGACGACGCGCGGCCGACGGCAACGTCCGGAGACGCCGCGGGGCCTCGAAGAGTTATTCTTCGCTTAACGCCCGCCTTTACCCCGGAACGGCTTCACCGAGGTAGGTCCAGCGCGTTTGAAGAGCACAGACGCACGTCAAACCGGCAGGTCCGGCGCTCGGGCGGCCCTCACGTCTTCTTTTTGAAAAAAATCTGAGGACTCGAAAAGCCGCCTGCTACGGCCGTATTTCATAACCGCAGTTCCAAGGTGAATAAATTCGTCAATAACAATGTATGGGCAAGGAAGTTTTGAAACGATCCGACCCTGAATCTTCGAAAGGATTGGGCTCCTCGGGGTTGGTCGCACGGGGGTCCTAGTTCCAACCCGTCACCGGCGTCATGACTGCTCGAGCCGCCACCGCTGGCGATGGTCGCCGCTGCCAGCTCACTGGGGGACGGACTGGAACGGTCCTTTCGGGCCTTCCCGCCGTTAACAACTCGTAACCGTACGGACAAGGAACCACTGCTTAATTAAAACAAAGTATTGATGGTCCTCATGCGATGCTCACGCAATGTGATTTCGCCAAAGGCTCAATGTCAAAGGAAGAAATTCAACCAAGCGCCGGTAAACGGCGGGAGTAACTACGACTCTTCTTGTAGCAGCCAAATGCGCGTATTACCTTAACGGATGACGGCATGGACCGGATTAATGACCTTAACGCCCCGCTCACTATCCAATAAACTACGTACCTAAGGAACGGGTTGGCGTACCGGGGCCGGGGAAAGAAGACCATATGAGCTTTGACTTAGTCCGGACTTTTCAGAAATGACTCGAGAGGTGTAAAGGCGGGTTTAAACGCGAAAAGTGAAATACCACTTACTTTTAACGTTATTTTTACTTATTCCGGAGAGCGGGTACCTCTTGATTCAGCGTTTTCACGGGGCCGATCCGGCGAAGACATTGTCGTGAGTTTTACCGGGCGCAAGACATCCGTTAAAAGATAACGCAGTGTCCTAAGATGAGCTCAACGAGTCAAATCTGCGGAAATGCAAAGGGTAAAAGCTCGCTTGATTCTCGATTTTCAGCACGAATACGAACCGTGAAAGCGCGGGCTGGCCTATCGATCCTTTAGACCTTCGGAATTTGAAGCTAGAGGTGTCGAAGTTACCACAGGATAATCGGTCAGGCGGCGTTTGCCGCTCATAGCGACGCTGTTTTTGATCCTTCCGCGTCGGTTTTTCCTATCATTGTGGTGGAAGCGTAATTCACCGCGTCGATTGTTCACCCACCAATAGGGAACGTGGAGTCGGGTTTAGGACCGTCGTGAGACAAAAAGTGCTAGTTTTGCCCTACTCTTACCGATGAGATCGCGGCTGCACGACAAATTCAACCCTAGTAACGAGAACCGCTGATGCGCATACAATTGGTCATCGCCATTGGTTGAAAAGCAAGTATGCCAAGCTGGCTACCGCTACCGGATTACGACCGAACGCCTTTCTAAGTCGAATCGCTTAGAGCGTCGCTGCGGCGTCACTACCGCTTGCCGACTCGGGCAGGGACCTCCCGTCCCCGTAGAGGCACGCAGGTCAGGTTAAGCCCGCGGCGAAGGGTCACGCGGGGCCATCCTTTTGAATCAGAATTCCATCGAAGCGGGCGTGGTAGAATTTTGCGCATTTAAATACGCCGACGGGTATTGTGGCGGCGAGTGGCTCATGCGACCAATCGAGATTCAGCCCCACGCCGCTTTCGTGATTCGTCTTCCCCTCACTCGCGCACTGACCGGTTTTCTCTTGTTCGGAACCCGCTTGAGGTTAGAAACCTCGCTACATTACGCCCAAGGCTAACTCGGAAATATGCTGTGGTACACAAAGGCAGCATACTCTCTTTCATGAGGGCTAACTCGCACAAAGACTGTGCGATGGTCTCAAAGGAGGCTAACTTCAGCTCGAGCCGGACCAGCTGTGTTTTTCACGAGGCTAACTCGCAAAATCTATGGTCGCACAGCGAGAAATTTGGCTTCCGCTTTCCCTCGTACACCCTGCCAACATCGCAACAATACCAGCCACAAATCCCACGCTCAAACGCAAATTTTACCCTTTTTCGCCGAAAATGGGTCCCTCGCTGCTCAAATCGCAGAACCGCCATAAACGAGATCCGACTTAATAGACTTCCGGCCCCTCCGCACGGTTAACAAACGCAGACATATCTAAAATGCCGCCCAAAATCCTCGCCACCAAACACGTAAATTTGGGCAAAACTGCGCTTGGCCACGCTTTTGCTGGCTACATCCTCGCGACGAAAGTTCGCGCTTTCTCGCCTTCATGAAAAGCGTGAAGCGGTTTACTCTGAAATGGCAGCCTCGCACGCAAGAGTTGGCTTCGCCATGAAGGCAGGGCGCCTGGAGCACAAAGATTATCCTCGCTGCGGAGCGCAAGGCCACGTCAGCTTGCATACGCTTTGCGCACGAAAGCGCGTGGCAGCTCGCTACATCCGTTATTTCCCTTGTCCACGCGAAAGGCGGGCAGCCCGCCAGCGAGAGTTGCCTTGCCTTGCCACGAAGCTGCTGGCAGCCTCGCGCGCCATCACATGGTTTCCTAGCCGCGGCTAGCGCTACGCTATTGCCTCATGAGAGCCCTGGCATTGCTACCAACAGGCGCGAGAGTCCTCGCTACACATCGGCGTTGCGGCCTGCCTGCACATGCTAGCCACAGAAGCCGCTTTGTTGCACATGAAGGCAGCAATTTCGCGCTGGCCAAAGAAATTTGCCAGTAGGGTAGCCTGCTGCCGCGAGAGAGCGGCAGCCTTGAAAGACGCATATCATATTTCAAGGCAAGCGCAGCCTCAAGGCCAGCTGTGGCTACTTTGCCGCGAAGGAAGGCGCAGGCCCTCGGGCGCTACGAAGCGTATGCTCACGATACGCGAAGGCAGCTGCGTGCGCTGTCACAGAATCGACCGCTGGCGCGAGATTATGCCGCTGGGCGTTAACGCTGAGCGCTGATGACGCTGTTGAGCGCGATGGTGCTGGCTGATTCTCGCTAATCATGGCCAGCGATGGCCGCTATCGCCAGTATCAAAGGCCACATGGCGGAGATGGTGCCGCTGCTTATCTTGCTGGCTGCGCGAGGGTGCCGCTACGGCTGTGGTGTTTGCTGCGCGAGGGTGCCGCTACGCTGCGGCTGGCCAGAAGCTTACATGAAGGCTGGGTGCCAGCATTCAGTGTGCAGAATCTACATCTTATGGTGCCGCTGCTATTGCTGCGGGATGGTGTCACGCTGGCCACGCGCGGAGAGCGGTTCCGCTGGCGACCATGCTAATATGCCGAAGCGCTACGATGGTGCCGCTTGCTCGCTTACTGGCGCCGCTGCGCGATGGTGCCGCTATCGCTGTCGCGGTTATTGCGAAGATAAAAGCCGCTGCCATGATCATTGGGGCTACCGGCTGGTTGCGCGATGAAATAGCCGGCGGTGCTGATCGCTACGATGGCGAAAGCCGCTGCCAACATGCTTGTGCCGCGCCGATGAAAGCCGCTGCCAACATGGACAAGCGCTTTGGGGCGCTGGCGAAGCCACATGATGGCGCTTAATTCGGCTATGGTGTTGCTGCCGCTGTCGCACGCGCCGATGATGAGTGCCGTCATACACATCGCTGGCTTGGTTATGGAGATGGTGCCGCCACATCGGTGATGGCGCGCTACGATGGTGCGCCATGCCGCGGGGCGCTTTTGCTGCCGCTGATGAAATGCCAAAGCCATCTCGCTAACCGTCATGCGCTGCTCGCGAAAATATGGCTGCGCGATGGAAAGGCTGAAGAAAGTTACGCTGCTATCGCTACGCGCCGCTGGGGAGATGAAAGTGCGCGTTGATCGAAAAGAGCTGGTTGGGCGCGAGGAAAAGCCGCTGCTGCTACGCTTTGTCGCGCGCTGAATGGTGCTCCGCATGTATCCGCTAAGAGATGGTGCGCGATCGAAAGCCGCTTTCACACATCGCGCTGCGGGGAATGGTGCCCCGCGATCTGCTTGGTTGCCGCGCGCGAGGGTGCGCTGCTGCCAGTAGTGCTTGCTGCCATGAAAGGCTGGCATGGCCGCTACGCATCCGCTTAACCGCGCTTGAGGAGTGCCGCTGCCATGTCGCCGCTGGTCGCTGGGCGATGGTGTTGCCAGCCGGGCTATGGTAATATGGTGCCAAGCTGGGCTTAATCTCGCTTAATAACTGCGCCAGAGATGGTGTCAGGCGCTGGGCTGTCGCGCTTTGCGCTGGATGAGCGGCTGCTATCGCTACATTTGGTGCGTGAAGATGAAATAAGATGGCGCTGGCTGGCTGCTGATGGTGCATTGCTGCCGCTGGGGCGTTGAGCATTATTGGCTTAACCATGCACCGCGCTGCGATGAAAGTAAGCACACAGTCAAGCCGGGCGCGTTGACAGCGCCATTTAATCGGCTTGGCGCGCAGGTAAAGCGCTGCCATGATCGCGATTGGCTGCACATGATGGTGCTGCCATGGAGATCGCTGATCGCGACAGGCGGAGATGAAATTTTGCTATGACTGCTGAACTGCGAGGCCGCGATCTTACATTGCTGCTGATGCTAAACCGCTGCTGTTGCGCGCGCTGCTGTAGCCGCCGTCATTATCAAGGCTGGTTGCGAGATGAAAGTCATAGTGTCCGACGCGCATTGCGCTACGATAGCCGCTGCTGCTGATAGGCTGGCGCGGGAAAGTCGCTGCTGATTCGCTTAACCGCGCTACGATGGTAAGCGCCGTCGCCGCTGAAAAGCGATGGTGCCGCTGGGCCGCTATCGCTTATTGGTTATGGATGACAGAGACGCCATATTTGACGGAGCGATATGCTATCGCGCGATGCGCTGGCGCTTTGGTGCCGCCGCTACATGGTGCCGCGCGATGAAGCCGATCGCTTAATCTGCGCTGCTGATGGTGTCACATATGGTTGCTGTCGCCAGATGGCGCGCTAAGGTGCCGACGCTATCGCAATGGCTAGTGCGGAGATGGTGCCGCGCGATCGAAGCCATTAGCTTGCGTTGCTGATGGTGTTGCCGCTGCCATTAAGCTTTGCTGCGCCGCAATGCCCCCCGCATGGTGCCATGCAGTATCCGCGCTGGCGACAGTTGCCACCGCGCGCTGATGGTGCCGCTGCCGCCGATCGCTTATTGGCGCGCGATGGTGCTCAAGGCTGGCTAAGGCTTACTGGGCGCTGCTGCGGTGCCGCTGATAGGGGCCGCGCTTATCGCCGCGCGAGTGAACATGTTGCCGCTGTCGCAAGATGGTGCGCGCTGATATTATCGCGCTGGTGCGCCACGGTATTATGGAGATCGGTGTTGCTGGCGCGATCTTTGGTGGCTGCGCGAGGGTGCCGCTGCTGTTGTGGTATTTCATAAGCCGAAAAGTCACAAGAATTCGATTAACTGCGCTGCCGACATGGTGCTGCCAAGGCTCTCAGCGTAATCGCGCGGGGAGGATGGTGCCGCTGCGCCGGCCGGGCGTTGCGGAGATGGTTGCTGGCGGTTCTTTAACCGTAACGCCGGCGAAAGTCACAAGGTTGTCGCGCGCTTTGCGCGCGCTGGCGGTGCCGTCACACGCGCTGGTTATGGGGGAGATGAAAGTCACAAGGACGCTGGGCTGGAAGGCGGCGATGGTGGCGCCACAATATAGCTTTGCTGCGCTGGAGAAAGCGCGCTGGCTAGCGCGATGGTGTCAGCGGCTAATCTCGCTAATCATGATGAAAGCGCCGCTATCGCTACTGGTTATGGAGATGGTGTTGCTGCCGATCACAGCTGGTTGCGCGATGGTGCCGCTACTGGCGCTTTGTCGCCAGCGATGGTGCCGCGTGATGGAGCTGCTGCTGACGCTGGCTTGGTGTTAAGCGCGATTTGTTGAAGGCCACATGCCGGGCTGGTTGCGCGCTCGGCTGGTCATTTTCGCATCGCAAGGAGGTTAATAAAGGAAATGGCTCGCCATCGCCCACGCGTCGGCGGTTAAAATACCCTTTGCCACCCAATTTTTTCTCTTTCGCTTGAAAAATTCTTCTGTTTTTTCTTTAATTTAATGATGCAAAAAATCAGACCAAATTAACATATTTTTTTTTTCGGGGTGGGGGCCTGCCATCGGGGTGCCTATTGTCATAGGTCAAAATTGTTCTAGACCTCTTTTGGGGGTGGTGATGAGGTGTTTAGGTCGGGTGGTGGTGCTCTGGGTTTTTGTTGGCGCGGCCTTGGCGTTCGCCTGGTGTTAGGCGGTTTGGGATGTCTGTCGCAATGTCGCCGTCGAAGCTCGCCCGGCGCCATTCCGCGACATTCGCCGGATTTTGCCGGCGGAGTAATGGTAAAGGTTGCGTCCGACGTAAAGTGCTGGTTGGCCTTGCTTGGTAGCTCAGAGACCCGGACGCAAATGTTTGCATGCGGACGCCGCAAGGCCAGAGCTGGCGAACGGCAGGGGCGCAGGAGTGGTGATTGATGCCAATGGCAGTTCGTGGCTCGTAATCAACTGCTCGGCGGCCATCCGCTTCTAGCCCTTCCCAAAGCGCAGTTGTTGCCTCGAGGGTTCGCTCGGTATCCCGTGGTTGCTTACCAACAAAAACGAGTTCGTTATTTCGCTTTCCCCTGTTCACGAAAATTCTTCCGGGAAAGCGGGTGGACGCCGCAGGCGAGCTCCTTGCGCCTCGCGTGCTCAAGGCCGCACGCCACGCTTTGGCCCACGGTTCTCGGCCTTGATGCGAATGTCAGGCATGGACGGAGGTCTCGCCCGGGACGGCCCGTTACACGCATCGCCTTCGACGCTGACCGCCGCACCCGTGTTGGTCGGATTAATCAGGCCCCGAACGGGCCACGTGAGGGATGGCCGCGCGGGCGCCGCCGCCGGGAAGGAATGCTACCCGGTTGATCCCGCCAAAGAGTCATGGCGTTTGTCTTCAAAGATTGTTACGCATGTGGCATGAACTCCTTAATCGTGAAATCGCCGTAACGGCTCATTAAACGGGCTTATAGCGTTTGTTTGATGGTATTTACGCCTCGATAAATCGTAGTAATTCTAGAAGCCACCACGCAGCACCAAACCCCACTTTTGAAGGGATGCATTTATTAGATGCACGATTGCTGGCTCGCCTGCTGTTCGATGATTCATGATAATCACGATCGCAAGGCCACCGTGCTTAGCGACGATCATTCAAATTCGCCTATCATCCTTCATGGCAGATGTAGGCCTACTCATGGTGGTGACGTGATGGAGAATTAGGGGGTTCGATTCCTGAGAGGGCTCGGTAAACGGCTACCACATCCACAAAGGCAAAGAAAGCCGCAAATTACCCAATCTCGACACCCGGAGAAAGCACAATAAATAACAACAACGGCTCATTATTCTGTAATTGAAGAGGTTGACCCAAATCCTTAACGAGATCCATCGAGTATAAGTCCGTGCCACCGCGTAATTTCCACCAATAGCGTGATATTTGTTGTTGCATGCAGCTCGTAGTTGACTTTGGGTTGGTCGGCCGGTCTCATCATGTGTGTACCGCCGCCCGCCCCTTCTCACGGCTGACATGCGCGCTCGCTTAATCGCCGGAGTCAAGCATCAAGGGCCGTTATATTTTGAAGAAATTAGAGTAAAGCCAAAGTAAGCCACGCCCAGACATTAGTATTACAATATCATAGGATTTCAACCATTCGTTATTTTCGGATCGGAGTACGATTAAGGTGACACGGGGTATTCAGATTATAGGTCGTAGAAATTTTGATTTATGAAAGACGTAACAATCACAAAGCGACGGTTAAGATGTTTTCATTAATCAAGAACGAAGTTGGGGGTCAAGACGACGATACCGGCCCTAGTCTCAACTATAAACGATGCCGGCTGCGGATCGCCGATGTTACTTTTAGGACTCGGCACCATGAAATCAAAGTCTTTTGGGTTCCGGGGAGTATGGTCGCAAGGTTGAAATCAAAGGAATTGACGGCGGCACCATCAGGAGTGGAGTCGCGGCTTAATTTGACTCAACACGGGAAACTTAATGTCCGCATAGTAAGATTGACGCATCGAGAGCTCTTCTTGATTCTTGGCCATGCGGTGTATGTACGTTTAGTCATGAGCATTTGTCCTGTTAATTCTAATCTAACGAGGACCTCACCGCTAACTACGGCGCGGAGGTATCCTCCTGTAACAGTTTAGAGGGATTTGCGCTCGCTAAAGCCAAGGAAGTTTGCGGCAATACCGGTGTCTCGGCGTTCTTAGATGCTCAATGACGCTGCTGCCATTAATCGATGTATTCACACCAGTCTATAGCTCATTTACGCTGTGCCCGGTAATTCAAATTTCTATCGTGGATAGATCATTGCAATTGTTGGTCTTCAACGAGGGAATTTTAGTAAGCGCCGGTCATCAATGCCACTGTTCGCTTTTGTACACACCGTCGCTTCCTACCCATTGAACTGTCCGGTGAAGTACCGATCAAGGCGACGCTGGCGGTTCGCTGTCATGACGCCGCGAGAAACCGAACCTTATCATTAGAGGAAGGAGAAGTCAGAATAAGGTTTCCGTAGGTGAACTCGCCGGAAGGATCAGCTTTGCTTTAAACGCCCGGTGCGTAATTGACCAGCGAACCGGGCTATGGATATTACCGGGCGGCGGAGGGGGGACGCGTCGCACCGGGCGCCTTCCTTCGCCTGACGCCGCTGGGAGAGACGCCCGCTTCCCCGTTGGCGAACATCGAATCGGGCGGCGCGACTGGCGCCGCAAGGAAATTTAACGAGAGAGCACGCCTCGCTGCCTCGAGACGCAGGGCACAAGGTGCGGGCGCTTTCACATAAAATCAAACGACTCTCGTAACGGATATTCGCTCGATCGGCGAAGAACGAAGGAACGCGACATTTGGTGAATTGCAGAATCTCAGAACCATCGAAGTCTTTGAACGCAAGTTGCGCCCCTGCTTATTTAGGCCGAGGTATCGCTCGGTGTTTCACGTGACGCGCGTTCACCCCACCCCCAAACTGGCGCAAAATTCCGGTGCGAGGAGATTGGCCTCGCAGCGATTCGCCGCGTTACCCAAATATTAGTCTCGGCGAATTTGCGGGCGATCGGGAACAAAGTCTTTTAGCCTCTACCGTCTCCGCGTGGATCATGACCGGGTTCCGCGCAGCGGGCGCCGATTAAGCACTGTGTTAAAGTGATTATTCAATGAAGCTAAGTATCAATAAGCGAGGAAAAGAAACTACCAGATGCCCTTTAGTAACGGCGAGCTTAACCTGTATATTCGCTGAAAATCTGGATACTTTGCCTCGAATTTGTAGCTCGAGAAGCTGCCCCTCAGCGATCAACGCAAGCCCCGGAAAGGGGCGCCGGAGAGGGTGAGAGCCCTGTCAGCGCTTCGACCTCGCCGCATCACGCAGGCGCCGCTCGCGAAGTCGGTTGTTTGGGAATGTGAGCTCAAATCGCGTAAAATTTACCCAAGCAAATACGCGGCGTAGAGACCGATAGGCAAACAAGTACCGGGAAAGATGAAAAGGACTTGAAAGAGGTCAGTGCTTGAAATTGTCGGGATAGCTGATGGGGCCGGCGATATACCGTCGGATGCGGAACGCCAGAGCCGGTCCGCCATCGCTCTGGGCGCGACCGATGCGGATTATGCACGGCCTGCCTGGCCCGCCTCGATAAGCGCGAGATTGTCATGATTGGTGGCTAAACAAGGCCCGGCAGAAAGCCATGTGACTACAAGGCCCTTAGACGGGTCATACCGATTCGCCTGCCTTGAAAACATTTGACCAAGGAGTCTCCCATACATGTGCGAGTTGGAATGGGCTGTGAAACCGTGGCGCGCATAGTTGATTACGGGACCGCGGGTGCATCATTGACCGAATTTTGATCTTTCCGAGGTTCAGGAGCATACCACGGACCCGGAAGACGGTGAACTAGGGCTCCTCGAAGGGCGGGTTAGAAATCTCGCTGTGGAGGCCCGCAGCCGACATCGACGTGCAAATCGTTTATTCGACTTGGGTATAAAGGAAGACTAATCAACTGTCTAGTAAGGTGCGCTGCAGAAGTAGATCGGATTAACTTAGGCACAGGCAATTGAACGAAGTACGATTTCGTAAAGCCAATGATTAAAGCCGACCTATTTCTCTCAAACTTTAAATCAGACGGGCGCTACCGCTTCGCCGGAGCCGCCACCAATCGAAAGCCCGCGGGCTATTTTTGGTATGAATCGGCGCGATGCGGATGAAACTGAAGCCGTTACGCGGCGCTCAACCGCGCTAACCTAGAACCCACAGGGCAGTGTTACGACAAGGATACAGACGGTGGTCATGGAAGTTTAAATCCGCTGCGAGTGCGGTAACAACCACCGGGCCAATCAACCAGCCCTCAAAATGGATGGCGCTTAAGCCGCCGATCGAGCAGCCTCCGCCGGCCGGGGTGCGCCAGGCCCCGATGAGTGTGAGGGCGCCGGGCGCTGTCGCCGCGAAAACCCTGGGCGCGCGAGCCCGGCGAGTGCCGTCGGTGCGATCTTTAAGGTAGTAGCAAATATTCAAATGAGAACTTAAGGTCAAGAGGGGGGAAGCGTTCCATGAACGCATTGCACATTGCTGGTTGGCCGATCCTAAGAGACGGGGGAAGTCACTCACGCCGCCACGCGCGTAGCTCGAAGGGGAATCGGGAAGGTACCCCGAACCGGACGCTGCGGTCACGCAACGTTAGGGGAGTTCCGGAGACACGGGGGCCTCGGAAGAGTTATCTTTCGGCGAACGGCTCGTTCAATTCTGAAACGGCTCACCGTGAGTAGTCCAGCGGTCGAAGAGCACCGCATCGCCAGGTCCGTAGGCACCGCGCTCTTTGAAAATCCGGAGATCAAAGGTTACCGCTACCGTCACTATAACCGCATCAGGTTCCGCGCGCACGATGGAACAATGTAGTGGGAAGCCGGCAAATGGATCAGAATTCGAAAAGGATTGGCTCGAGGGCTGCACGGGTCCCAGCCTAACCTGGCTGGCGGTCGGCGGATCAAGCTGAATACACCGCGGCAGAGCTGGTCGCCGTTGCCGTCGGGGACGGATCGAACGGTCCTTTCGGGGTTTTCCCCGCGCTTTCTAAATAATTTCTAACCGGTACTCTTGATAAGGGAATCAACGTTTAATTAAAACAAAGCATCATAATGGCTCCCCGGCGGATGCTCACGCAATGTGATTACCGCGTTCAATGCCGTGCGAAGAAATTAACCAAGCTGGCAAACGGGCGGAGTAACTATGACTCTCTTAGAATAAATGCCTCGTCATCTAATTAGTGACGCATGAACGTGATTAATCAGATTCCTGATCGTTCGCCTACTATCCAATAAACCAGCGCCTATGAACGGGCTTACAGAATCCGCCGAAAGAAGACCCCGCTATTTGACTTCTAGTCCCATTTTGAAATGACCTGAGAGGTGTGTATAAGTGGGAGCTTAAACGCCAAAGGAATACCACCATTTTAACGTTATTTTACTTATTCCTTGAATCGGATATGGGCATTACCCTCTTATTCTCACGGGCCGATCCAAGTACATACCGTGGGAGTTTAATAAGCACATCCGTTAAAAAGATAAACGCAGTGTCCTGATGAGCCACGAGAACAAAATCGGTGGAACAAAAAGCGGGTAAAAGGCCGCTTGATTTCGACGCCAGCATTAACACGAACTTGAAAGCGTGGCCTATCGATCCTTTAGACCTTCGGAATTTGTAGAAGCCAGAGGTGTCGTAAAAGCTACCACAGATAATCGCTTCAGGTGTTGCCGCCTGCATGCATTTGCTTTTGATCTCTTCGGCTGCCCGCCTTCCTATCATTGTGAAGCGTATTCACCAAGTATCGATTGTTCACCACCACTGTGGAACGAAATGGGTTTAGACCGTCGGGAGACAAAAGGTTTTACCCGCATCAAGGATCATGCCGAATAGTAATTCAACCGACGAGGAACCGCTGATTCGCATTAATTGTCATCGCCGCTGGTTGAAAGCCAGCCGGCGCTGGGTTTACCGTATGTCGGATTACGAATTAACGCTTCTAAGTCGAACTGGCTAGAGCGACAAGGCGCTCAATACCGCTGTCGATTTCCGCAGCAGGGACCTCCGTTCCCGGAGACGCGGTCGAGGATAAGCCTCATGGCATATACGCGCTGTCGCCAATCGTACTCCCATCGAAATGGCGGAATCTTGCATGCATTTAAATACGCCGACGGGTATTGCAGCGCGCAGTGGCCTTTGTCGCCACGATCCATCGAGATTCAGCCCCGCCGCCAGATATCACCTTTCCTCACGACTGCTTCTTCACTGAATCTGCCGGAGAAGTTATTAGCTCTTCAGCATTACCGCCCATGATCGGAGGGATCGAAGCCACGAGGCTAACTCTAAATATCTAAGTGGTCAGCACAAAGGCAGCACACTTCCTTTTGGCCAGGCTAATCGTGCACAGCATTTTAAAGCAGGTTCAAAGAGCTTAATCAAAATGCCGGAGCGACTTTGTGTTTTTCACGGCTAACTTCTCGCAAAATTCCAGTGGTCGCACAAAGAGAATTGCTTCCCCGGGGTTAACTCCCGTCAACATCGCATAATACCAGCTATTAAATCTCATCACCAAACGCAGTTTTGGGCCTTTCTCGCCGGTAATGGGTCTCGCGTTGCTTCTGTGAAATCGCCATAAACGAGATCCGACCTTGAATAGACTTCCGCTCCTCCGACGGCACAAACGCGACATATCTAAAATGCCGCCCAAAACTCGCCGCCTGAAAACGCTGAATTTGGGCAAAACTGCAGTTTCAAATGGCCACGTTTTTATTAGCAGCATCCTCGCGACGAGTTCGCTACGCCTTTCCTCGCGAAAAGCGTGAAGCATGCCTTACTCGGAAATGGGCAGCTCGCACGCAAGAGTTGTTTCTCGCCGCTGAAGCTGTGTGCAGCCCAGCAACGGCAGCATTTGGTATCTCTGAAGCGCGAGCGCGGCGCAGCCAGGCGCCGGGCCGCAGAAGCGCCTTTGCCGCGAGAGTAAGCAGCTTTGGCGCACGCATCAAGTGGCTTCCTGCCGCGAAGGCAGGCCTCGCTGGCCAGCTGTGGCTACGCGAGATTATTGCCACAACGCGCTACGCGAGATTAACGCTACCGCCGCCACAGGCGATGGCGCTGGGCTTTTGTCGGTAGCCACACGGCAAAGCCACAAGATTTTCGCGGCGAACATGATGGTGCCAAGGCTAGACGCCGCGGTTATTGGTTGATGGTGCCAGCGTAATCTCGGCGAATCGACGCGACGGTAAAGCTGTCATATCAAAGGCTGATGCGGAGATGAAACACGCGATCGTTTGCCGCGCCAGGTGCCGCGCGTCAGGAAGTTGCTGGCATGAGAGGGTGTTGCTGCTACGGAAGCTTACAGTACCGACAGTCGGATTTAATCTCGCTTAATCAAGGCTGAGTGGGAAAGCCATGCTACCGTCATACGGTTATGGAGATGGTGCCAGCGCACATGCGATAAGTTGCTTTAATTCGCTTAACCGCGGCTGATGAAAGCCGCCGCTGCTGCCGCTGTCGCTGCGCTTTTGCGCGCGCGCGATATGCTGGCTGCTACCGCTATTGGTTGCGGAGATAGCCGCGATCGCGTTGGCTGCGCCATGATGGAAAGCCGCGTCAGCTGCTGCCGCCATGGCGCCGCTACCGGGCGCTGGCGAAAGCCGCTGGCTTAATCTCGCTTAACTGCGCGCAGGCTGCTGCTGGTCTTCGGCGACCGCGGCTGGCGAAAGCCATACGTCGCGCTGGTGCGCTGGCGAGCGCCGCTATCGCCATTGGTTGCGGAGGAAGCCGCTGGCGACGCGATGGCTGCGCTGATGGTGCTGCCACAATAGCGGTTGCTGCTGATATGCCGCGCCTGGGCGCTGATGAAAGTCACATGACCATTTAACTGCGCGCGATGGAAAGTTGCCAAGGCTAAGCTACGCTTTTGGTGCGCTGCTGATGGAAGCCGCCGCTATCGCACTGGGTTATGGAGATGGTGGCGATCGCTACCGCTATCAAGGCTGGCGAGAGGTTGGCTACCGAAGCGCTTTGTCATGCTGATGAAAGCCGCTGGGCGGATGGAGTCTACTGCTGCCACCGGTGTTGCTACGATTTTGTCACACCGGCATCACCGGTCATGGCTCCGCCATTGGCCGTATCGGCGATAGTCGCAGGGAGTTCAGCCCGCCAATGCCCATCAGGCCGATGCGTAAGCAAATACCTTCTTTGCCACCCTAATTTTTTTTCTTCGCTTGAAAATTCTTCATATTTTTTCGACCATGATGCAAAAAACTGCACTAAAATTCAATATATTTTTTTTTGGGGTGGGGCCGCCTCGGCAACAAAGGTGTCTATTGTCGCTAGGGTCAAAATTGTTCTAAGACCCTTAGGGGTGGTGGACAGAGAGGGTGCCCAGGTCGGTGGTGGAAACGCCTTGCTGGTGTTGGCCTTGTCGCTCGGCCTTGCGCTTAGGGTTTGATGTCCGTCGTGAATACGCCGCTGAAAGCTCGCCCGCTATTCGCGGCGACCTCGGCGAATTTTGTTTTTGGCGGAAAAGAAGCAAGTGTTGCTGCCTGAATGAAGTCGGGTTGGTTTGCCCAGGCTTCAGAGACCAATGCAACAAGCCAGCGCGGACGCTGCAAGGTCAGAAATGGCAACGGTGGCGTGTGAGTGGTGACGGTATGCTTGCTTCTGCAGCTCGTGGCTCGCGGCACCGAATCGCCAGCGGCCATCCGCTGCTTGGGCTTCAAGCGCAGTTTGTTGTTTTGAGGGTTCGTTTGCATCTCGTTGTTTAACAACAAAACGGTCTGTTGAGCCAAGCTTCTCTGCCCGGGCTTTTGCAGAAGTTCTTTCCGGCAAGTACCGGCAGCTCGCGGTTTCGGGCGTGTTTCGCGCTGCATGCCGGCCGCTTTGGCTCACGGGCTCTCGCCTTCGCTTTCCTGGAGGCGGAATGGTACGGACGTGAGGTTCTCGGCTCGATCGTCTAAGCTACACGCATCGCCTCGACGCGAACGCATCAGCCGCAGACCCGTGTTGCCGATCACCAGCCCCAACAATGGAGGGATGGTCACGCTACGCCGCGGCCGGAAGGAATGCTACCGGTTGATCCTCGCCGTGGTCATATGCTTTGTCTCAAAGATTGCCTACATGTGTACGTTCAATCTGGGACCGTGGAATCAGCGAATGGTCAGTTAAATCGCTTTTATAGTTTGTTTGATGGTATTTGCTACTCGATAACTCGTAGTAATTTAGGCTTGGCTACGCGCACCAAACCCCGACTTTGAAGCGATGGCCGGCTGATAGTATTCCACTTCGGCCTGGCTCAGCGATTCATGATAACCGACGATCGCAAAGCAGCCACCGTGTCGGGCGACGAGATCATTCAAATTTCTTTCGCTCCTTATCAACTTTCGACAGGGGATAGAGGCCTACCTGGTGGCGGACGTAGACGAGAATTCGTCTGGCCTCGAGAGAGCCCGAGAAACGGCGCCATTATCCAAGGAAAAGAAGCGCAGAAATTACCCAATCAACCCGACATCGGAGGTGACACGTTTGTCAATACCGCCTACGTCCGTAATTGAATGAGCACCAAACTCTTAACCAGATCCATTAGGCGTCCGCGTCAGCAAATTAGACCTGTAAATTATTAGCCGATATTTGTTGCTTAAAAGCCTGAAGGACTAACAATGGTTGTCCGCCATGTGTAATTGCCGTTCATGCCCTTTTCCGCCGGCGATGCGCCCTCGGCCTTTAATCGCCGGGACAAAGACCCCAAGGCTTTACTTTGAAGAAAATTAGAGTGCTCAAAGCAAGCTTCGCCGCCCAGATATGTTATGTTGGATAACATCAGGATTTCGTTCATTCTGCTATTTTCGGATCGAGTAATGATTAACAGTATGGGCCAAGATTTCAGATTTATAAACAGAGAAATTTTGGACGGTGAGTTATCAACAACCTAAAGCATTTTGCTAAGATGTTTTATTAATCAAGAACGAAGTTAGTCAAGACGCATCGTACACCGCCCTAGTCTCAACTATAAACGGCGCCACTTTTGATCAATGGATGTTACTTTAGACTCACCGCACTCCAGCGAAATCAAAGTCTTTGGGTTCCGGGAGTATGGTCGAAGGTCGAAAACTTAAAGGAATTGATTTGAAGGGCACCATCAGATGAGCCCGCAGTTTAATTTGACTCAACACGGGAAATCACTGTGTCCGGAAGATAAGGATTGGACAGATCGAGAGCAGGTGCTGCAGGTGCCATGAATCGGACAACTTTAGCAATACGTAACTGAACGAAGTACAATGAT